>VYZS01005411.1:17172-55307 GCA_013400695.1 Neodrepanis coruscans | reverse complement strand
GGCCCCGGGCGGGGGGAGCCCGGGCAGGGCCGGGGGTGCCCCGGCCGCACCTTCGCGCCCCGACACGTGCCCGGGCCGGGCCCCTCGGACACCGGCGCTGCCCCGGGACTCGTCGGCGTTCGCGGGACTGGGCAGCAGCCCGCCAGCCCGGGGAGGGGACCTCGGCAGCCCCGACACAGCAAGGGCCGGCTTTGGACGTGGCCCCCGGCCCCTCGCAAGTCCCTCCTGGGGCATCCGGACTGTTCCTGTGGGCCGGGGACCCGCTGGGGTGGAGGGATCTCTGTGAGATGCTGCTGCGCCCCAGGACTGAAAATGAAAGGATCCTTTTTTTCAGGGAAAAGAACGTCTGGTAGTTGTGAAGTGAGTGCACTGGGAGACCCAGCAACGCGCTTCACCCCGCACAGGTGAAACAGCTCCGATTTCTAACGCGGGAGGTGGCGCGTTTTGGTCAAATGTTCCTTAATATGCCTTTTAGCTCAAAGTGCTAATGGTTTGGTATAAGTAATATCAAACGAATTTTGGAAATGACAAGAACACTCACCCCAAAGACTTACATTATGCCACCTGATTAAAATACATAGATCTGTAGTTAGTTCCAACTTTGTTACTCAACAACATATGATGAAGGTTTATTTTAAGGCTCTTGTCAGTTTCTGAGGATTGGGAGACTTAAAAATAAAACTGACAAAATTAGGGCAGTGCATCGTTCCCCTGTAGGCAAGTGCCCTCTCCTGTGGGTACACACCTGTACTGGCAGAGTTTCATGCCAAGACCATCCCCACCACTGCTGAACTGGAGCTCTTGTGTTTTGTAAGAAGCTGTCACAGCCTGGTGATGTTCTGCCTTTTACATGACGTGTTTGCAATACATACGAAGATCAGACCAGTTTTATTAATCCTAAAGCTAAATTATCTACACAAGGCCACCCAAAATTTACTTACTGAGAATTATTTTGATGTTCAGTATTTTTGTGATGAGTGAATGAATTTGTATGTAGGTCCTGGTCCTACAGAACTGCATATACCTTTTTCTCATGGTAAATTCTCAGAAGGTACAAATATATTGTAATACCACACCGAAACTCCAATAGGTTATAACTGCTGAAAGGCAATTCTGTGAGGAGCTCTACTGCTTTATTTGTTGAGTATTCCTACTGAAGCAAGAATCATATTCCTATATTGTGTGAAAATAAGCTTGTCTGTAGTATTGAGACTTAAAAAAAAGACAAAGGTATTTTAACCTCATATGCAAGGGCAAGTTACCTGTTATTTGAATGAATAAAAGACTTGGACTTTTTTGCTCAAGATACAAGGGGTGGTGTGGGATGTTTAACCTCTGCTTTCTCCCAGGATCATGGTTTTGATATTTTGAGATAATGTTTTTAAAGTGCATTTCTCCCATGTTGCAATGGCCTGAGTAGTCCATTTCTTGCGGCATCTGAAGGCCACTCGACTGCAGCCCTGCTAAACCTGGGTCTGTTTATAACTACATTGAAATAAGCATGAGAATCTTCCTGTGAGGATGTGATTGCAGGACAGGGGCCTGAGACCTTCTGCTGAAATAGAGAAGTGCTTGTTCAAAAGACTTTCAAGATATGGAGCCTGTCTTGAATCTTAGGTCAGGAATAACCAAGTTTAGGAAAATATTTTTGGAAACCTATAGGAATGTGCTCTTGGCAATAGTTATGAGTCTTCCTACCTGAGATCTTTTCTCCTTAAAAATCCTTTCAAGTTTCTAAGATTCCTAGGAGTTTTTTGGGCTTTGAGATATCTTTGTCTAGTTTTCTATAAGGTAGTTCTTATCAGATGAGTCACTTAGCTGAAATGAAAATTCCTGCTCATGTTCATTTGGTGTAGGAAAGCAAAAAGAAGAACCTGTTCACTTTTGGAACAAAAATGAGTTATTTTCCCTCCTCTTAGTTGTGTTTTCTGCTCTTGATTGGAACTAGTTACAAGTCTCTAGCCATTATTATAATACTTAAATTTAATTCTGTATTTATTGCATTATATTCTGGAACATAATCTGCATTACCAGTGTTGCCTAAAATACTCTGCTGCTTTTCTCTTAATATATCTGCAATATAAACTGCCTTTTTCCAGCATTGAGATAATAAGCTTTGTAAAAAGGCAGAATGAGGGCAATGCTGCTTCTGTCTTCCCTGGTAAATCTTAACATATGAAAGAAGTAGTCCAAAATACAGTTCCAGGTGATAACTAAAATATCTAGTAAGATCTTAACATGTGGGGTCTGTGGAGTTAACATGATCTGTCAGGGTACTTAAATGAATTTTGCAGTACCTGCACTTCAGAGTGTTGTGCTCTAGTTAATGAAAATGTTCCGTATGGGAACTCTTGTAGTTGGCTTTGGTTCCTTCCCAGTGTTCTCTGTCTCAATATGAATGGTTTTACTGACAAAAAGACTGTTGTTTCCAGAATTACGGCAGTCTTGGTTTGGTAGCTGAGTGTTGTAGAGAATTGAGCTGTTAAAAGACTAGAACTAAGCCAAAGTTATGGTTAGATCACAGAATAAGGGTAGAAGTTAAAACTTTGTGGTGTTGATGTTGACCACAATTAGATGTGGTGCAGCTTCTTGTGATAGAACAAAGCACTTCAAAGAGAGGTACTAGTTGCTATGAAACAAAAAAATCTAATATTTCTGCTTTCTCCTTAGAAATACAGATTTTACTAATACTTATTGAAAAGTTTTGCTGTAAGGAAGCTTTAAATACATGACTTCTTGTCATTATTTTTATGGTTTTTGTTCATCTCTGAGTGGATGAATTTCCATGTTGCCAAACGTGTTACATTCTGTGTATTTGCTTAGTCTCAGCAAAAGGATCAGACAGTGGCAATGCAGGTAATTGTTCTTTCTTGGGAATTGAGAAAACTACTGTTTATACTGTTTGTGGAAAAGCTGAGATTCTAGATCCATGTTCCACTTGTGGCCCCAAGCTGATGGTTTTGGAAGCCTATTGAGAGGATTGTACCTTGCCTATGAGATGTCATGCACACACCAAGCAATTTAACATGAAATTTTGTGCCAGTATTAGCAGAAGCAAAACAACACAGTTAAGACCTCTGTAGTCATGGCTTTTGTTTGGATGCAGTGTGTGAAGCACTGAGCTCAGTCCTCTTAATTATACATCTTTTAGACGCCAGCATATAATTGCCTTACAGTTTACAATGCATTTGGGGATTCCATTGCCTAAAAGGGTCTTACGTACATTGAATGTCAAGTTCTGAGCATATGTTTAAGAATGTATCAGCCCACATGATTTAAAATATTCTAATGTTTTCATCACAGCATTTGCTCAAAATTACTGATTTAAGTTTTGAGGCTGTAGTGCTTTGGGCTTTCTAGTAGTGACTAAATTGGTGATTAACTTCCCTGTAGACTACAGACAATGTCAGGTACCAGATTTCTGTATGACGTAGTGCTGGTACTTGGGTATGGTATAGCAAAGATTGCCCCCCAAAGTTTTCTGCTACACTGTTTCGCATGCTCTCTGATTGTTTAACTGTTTTGGAAGAGGGTGTGTGGAGTGCAGAGCTACACTTTGTTGTCCTGGAGCTTCTGTGCACTGCAAGAAATGTGATTATTGCCAGTACTAGAAGCAGTTGGGAGCTGGCTTCTTCTAGTGTGCTGCAGCAGCTATTGGCAGTTGCACAGGTGTGTACCTGTGTGTATTGAAGTATTTAATTTCTCTTTTTATGGTCGTTTTGCAACCACCTTCTGTTGGTTTACAGACCACCAGTGGCTGCACTCAGAAGGACAAGTAGCTCTGCTCTGAGTGCTGATGTCTCAGAGTGTGGCTTTGCACTGTGTCCTGCCTGTCCTTGCTGCGGTGTTCAGTTTGTTACTCTTCACATGTCCTGATAGAACTTTAGCCAGAGGGAGGAGAGTTTCTTCCAGTCAGCTGCTCAAGAATAAAAAGTGAGAGAAGGGGAGAAATTAATGTGTTATGAAATTACAAGTGCTTGTGGTAACCTGAAAAGAGCATGAGAAATACCCTGCTGGGTCAGATCGGGTTGGATCCAACCTAATGTTCTCTCTTGGGCAGTAAGTGATGGGCAGTTTAGGGAGAGCATAAAAGCCCAGCCACCTTGTTTTCTTCTCTTACTCCTCCACCATCCATATTGTTACATTGGTCATTCTAACAGGTGCATCACCTCTGTCCTCATTGTGTATTAACTTTTCTGTTGTCTTTTTCAACCTGATGATTGTCTGCTTCCATAGCCTCCTCTGACAGCAAGTTCCAGCAGTTCACTTTAATGTGTTTTGAGTCAATCTCTTAGGAACTCCATCAGGTACCCCTAGTTTTAATATGGTGTGATATGGTATATGACCATTCTGCATTCATCTTACTCCCTACCCTGATTTTTCAACCCTCAGTTATATATTACATCATTTGGCAAGGGTGCACATTTTTGGATTCTCTTCTGGTTTTTGCCTTGTTGTTTCTGACTAGCTCAAAATCCTTTATTTAGAAGTAGTTGTTTAAGGAAAATCTAGGTTCCTCAAGAAGCAGCCTCTGGTTTCTCATTCCTGGGTTGTGGCTAAGCTACTTTGAGTACATGCAGCATGACTTATGTTTCAGTTGAAACTTATGTTGAAACTTATGTTTCAGTTGAACCTTTTTACAGCTTTGGTGTAGAGTGTAAGTGCAAAACCAGAAACAGCTTCCAGAAAGTTTTGGATCCTGGTATTTTTACAGTGAAGTACAGCTGCTCAAGCATTTTATTTTTCCAGGGGAAGTCCACGTTTCCGTCATCTCATACTGAATCCTGTGGGACAAAAATAATTTCTCCCCCACCCACTATTTAGCTAAGTGTAGTTTCAGTTCTCTTCAGTTAAGTGACATGTGCCTATTCCATGCTTGTGCTACTTTGTAGCAGGAAAAAGCTCTGTCAAGAACTCTTGTGTATTGTTAAAGATAAAACACGAAATCAGATTAAATCACAATGGGTAGATTTAAGTGTCATTTAAGTGTCTTAATTATTTTTATATATACGTATATATACACATATACACACGCTTATATGATATGCTATGGAAGTAAAAAGAAAAAGCTCTTTTTAGATTAAGTGCAACTTCAGTCTCTGATCGTGGCAGTGTATCCACACAGTGACATGTCTTTTGGGAAGTCTGTGTAGGAACTGCATTGCAAATTTGAGAAAGTTGCTGTGGATTTCTAGGTATATTAGGTTTCTTGTTCATTGCACTGTAGTTGCACTGATTGATTCCTATCAGGATTTTTATCATGATTATATTTGCATGAGCTTCTTTTAGTGTATATATAGACCCAAAAATTCATGTTCATGCATACTGTTTCCTTGGGGATTATTGTCAGTATTTTTGCTTGAACATTTTACATGGTGTTGTGGTTGTGCCCTGTATCTTTCAGACAAGTAAGAAGTGAAATATGCCTGCCTTGACACAGTCAAGTTAAATGCAAAAATAAGACTTAATTATGAGTTAAACCCAAAAATAAGACTGCGGCCACAAGAATAAATCTAGGATTAGAGTGGCTGGGAACTGTGGAGCAGTTTCTTTGCAGAAGCTTAACGGAGGCACACAAGGTATGCATTTCTTGCTGTTTACTTTGGAACCATCCTGAGAAACTCTTTTTCTTTGGTCTATTCCTTGATAGCCTTCAGGAAAGAAGTATTGATGTGTTGTGCAAAAAGGGAGAAAGTCGTTGATCTGTCAGAAACTCTGCAAAGCATGATAGTAGTGGCTTAAAAGGTGGTTGTAAATAAACCGGAAAGAAGTAGAGAACAGCATGTGAGTCACCCCAGCTGCAAGATGCACTTGGACTTTCAAGTTTTATATCCTGTCCAGTCTGCCACCAAATGGTTAACTATTGAGAGAGGCAAACTCCAGAGCAAAAGGCTTTCTGTCAGTGTTGTGTGTGTGAGATGCAATTAGTTGAGACTCATGTGATTACTTTTGCTGCCATAATAATGAAGGGGTCCATCTCTCAAACATACAGGATCCAAACCCAGACCACAACTCCTTTATGGGTCATGTCTCCATGGGATTTATGTTTTTCATTCATGTTGTTGCCGAATATTACTAAAGTGTATGTCAGTATTTGCTTGAGCACAGGTGTCTGAAGGGATTATTTGGTCCTTAACATGCTAAAGAAGAGATAGTTTTCTTCTCCCATTCTGAATTTTTGAAGGGCACAGTCAACAATAAACTTTCTTGCTCTTAAGACTGATAATGTTGTGGAAAGTCATCCTCCAATGACTGGTTTCAGATATGTAGAGGATATGCTTCCATTCATTGAGAAAAGTTGAGGAAGGTGACTGGAACTGGACTAGGTGTCTGTGCTTGTGCTGAGGCTGCGTGGTGTAAACAAAGTACAAGGCCTTTGCCGCTGGGGTGCATGTTTGCAGGTGTGCATGGAAAGGGAGAATGTGTATCAACAAGAAATACAAAGTTAGCCTTATTATTGTCGAATGATTAATAAAGTCACTTGTGGTAATTAGGTTTTGCAGCACCTGTCTCTGCTATATATGCTGTGTTATGCTGCACATGTGTGTATACAGCTGTTCCAAGAATTTTAAGTGTGTTTCTAAATTTTAAGTGGTCTTCTGTCCTTCTCCTTCTACAGATAGATATGTATTAATGAAAGGCCAGGTTTATGCAGTTTACTCTTAGATGTGTGATGGGGTGTTTTCTTTTGCCCTAGTGATCTAAAGTTGCTTTTCTTGATCCCCCAGATCCATTGTGCTCCTCATTTTATCAAGACACTTCTGTAGAGCAGGAGGTGAAGGCTTGTACCTTTACAAGAAGTAAGAGTATCTTTCCTACAAAGTCTATGTAGGCTTCCTCCTTGGAATCATTTTCTTGCCATTTTTAGCCCTGGGAACAAGTAAATTCATTGAGGTGGTAATCTGTGTATTTATCACACGCCTCTAATTTATTATGTATTTCCTGAATATCACCTCTGTGAACAGTCCTTGATGTGGAACTGAACTGAGTACTGGATACACCATGTTCAAAAGAGTTCATTCCAGTGCTTCAGGATGGCCTTCCTGAATAAAAGCTGCCTTTTGCAGGCTAAGCTTATTGTAGCAGGGTAACTGCAGAATGTATGTAATGTTAATTTTATTTAGAGCTACTTTGGGGTTTGTTTTGTTATTTTAAAAAGATGGTTGCCAAAGACCTCCATAGTGTTGGGAACTGAACAACACTTATGATTGCACGGATTTGCACTGTAGGAGTCTATTTTAGGAGGGGAGAAGCCCCAACCTCTGGCTGAATTGACATTTCAGCCCTCCTGGCATTGATGAGAGTATTGCCTCTGATATTATTAATGCCTGCATTTCCCTAAAATAAGGACAGTGAGGTAGGACGAGCTCTGAAGAACCATGATGACCTCAGGAAGGACTGCGTATTTATGCTTGCAGAAACTGTAAGCAGCCACAAGAACTGAAAACTTCATCAGATATGGTAAAGAAAGCCTCTTTAAAAAAAAAAAAAGCTTTGNAAAGATGTGTGACTACTGACTGAAAACTGTTGGGTTAGTGGACTTGGCTTATTGGGTGTTAGTAGGTTTGGTGACTTACTTACTGAGCACTAGTGTGTTTTTACACTGACTGACATTGACTTTTTTAATATTTTCCTTAGACAATCTGCTTCATCTTGGTTCATCATCATTCCAGGATAGTGGTGTCCTTGGGGCTCTCTCTTAACTTTGATATGGTACAGAAGATTTAAAATCAGGTATTGTTTTGTGTCCCTCTTTCCTGCCAAAATGAAACACACAACCTAGAACTGAATTAATTTTTATTTTCCTTGTGTGATTTGTCTTAATGTTTTGGTTCTTTCAGCTGATGTTCACAAGGAATAGAGTCACGTGATGTATGAAGGCAAACACATACACTTCTCTGAGGTTGACAATAAGCCCTTGTGCTCATATAGCCCCAAACTGTGCAAGCAGAGGCGACTTAACGGCTACGCCTTCTGTATCAGACACGTTCTGGAGGACAAGACTGCCCCCTTCAAGCAATGTGAATATGTGGCCAAGTATAACAGCCAACGCTGCACCAACCCCATCCCCAAATCTGAGGACCGTAGGTGAGTTGTGGTTATCTGTCTGCAGTGTGGGAAGTGGTTGGGATGTAGGCATGAGTTTTCTTTGAAGTTGCTGCCTGGTTTCAGGATGAGGGTGGAACTGGCTTGAGTGAATTGTATTCCAGGATGTTCCTTTGAGGATTTTGTTTTAAGACCAGTAAACTTTATTTTATTTTCTGTGAGAGTCAAATACTCGGAAGCAGGGCAATAACTCAATCCCAAGGGACTTTATGGGAGAGTTCATCGCTTTTCTCAAATTAACTATAAACTGTGGATCAAACCTGCTACACAATATCATCTGTTCTAACTAATTTGCTTTGTCACTCACAGTACATGCTCTGCTTGTTTAGCCAGCAGTGCCAAAAGCACACTTCCATCTGCTTTTTCAGGACAAACAGTTGAAAATGCCTATCTTCTGGGCACAGGGAGCAGTGACACACAGGGACAAATCTAGAATTACAATTCAGTGTTTGTGATTTGGTACTGGTCTATAATGTTGTATTATTGAAATAAAATAAATATTACTTGGTAAGAGGTGAGCCAGCTGGGAAAGTGCTGTCCATTCCCTTTCTTATTTGCTTCCCTCCTTTCTCTTCCCCTCCTTGCTCAAATGAAGATGCCCAGGGCGCCCAGGTGTTAAATGCCTTACAAGAGATAGTGCTTGACATTATTGAGAGCTGGAATTCAAACTGGATTTCCTGAATTGCGTCCCATACTGTAACCACAAGGACATTTTTCCTTTCTCTTTAAGACTTCCTGAACACCAGTCTCATTGGTGCTGCTTGGGCTGAAATAGCAAAATTTGTCTAATCTTGTCTGACAACTATATATTACTTTCTTTGGAGTTGTTAATGCAGGTTTTGCCAGTAACACAATATTTAATCAATGTGTGTGTGTTAATTATCTGAGGCTTGTTCTGCTAGAAAAGCTTTTTAAACCTAAAATAGAAACAAAATATGTCAAAAAAAAAATTCAAACCACTATTCAATGACCTTTCACATTATTAGCTGCCATTCACCAACCTTTTGCATTATTAGCAGTGTTCCCACTGTGCCCTACATATAACTTCCTTCTCAGCTCACAACTCCCTCTCTTGTCTGAAACAACAGTTGGACTGTGCTCTAAATTAACTTGCACTTCACCTGCCATTTCAGTTGAGGAGACTGATGAAGTGAGAAAAAAACCATGAATGTTTGTCAAAAGCTGTGGGGCAAATGCTCAAATGGCACAAGATGAATAACTTTAAGCTGTAATTTGACAGTCAGTGAGTGTTTCTTTGCTGCTGTACAATTGAGGCTCTTTGGAAATAAGCTCACAGAAATGATCATGGAAGTGGTTAGCACAAATGGTATGCTGTAATTTCAGATGCAAGAGCTGACTGAGCCAGAGTTGCTGTTTACCAGGGGTCATACTTAAAAACAATAGAAGTAATAGTACTTAATGACACTTTTTTAGGTCTCGTATGTTCCCATAGAATTTGCAATTTTTCTTTTCACCTTGAATTGAGTTCACACTTTGTTCTTTTTGATTTTTCTCAAGTTAAAGCAAAGTGTGGTCATGACATCTGGTGTATGTTATATTAGAATAATTCAGTTGTATGTCGAGTGTCACATTACAGTACTTGAAGAGGACAGCAGGTGTCTGAAGGAGAAAATAAACTTTTAATTTCAAATTAGAGGATGTGATAGTTTGAAGGAANATAATTAAAAAGAATTACCACTTGACCCTAGACAAATGAGATGCTACCAGCCACAAAAATGGTTTAATATGGTGTCATTTTATTAGATTTCTTATTAACCATTAACATTCTACAAATTAAGTCTATTAATAGTGCATGACTTCACTTCCTTATTTCAAGACTAGTTTCTCTATTTGCGATTGTGGCTTTTAANTGAATGTTTGTCAAAAGCTGTGGGGCAAATGCTCAAATGGCACAAGATGAATAACTTTAAGCTGTAATTTGACAGTCAGTGAGTGTTTCTTTGCTGCTGTACAATTGAGGCTCTTTGGAAATAAGCTCACAGAAATGATCATGGAAGTGGTTAGCACAAATGGTATGCTGTAATTTCAGATGCAAGAGCTGACTGAGCCAGAGTTGCTGTTTACCAGGGGTCATACTTAAAAACAATAGAAGTAATAGTACTTAATGACACTTTTTTAGGTCTCGTATGTTCCCATAGAATTTGCAATTTTTCTTTTCACCTTGAATTGAGTTCACACTTTGTTCTTTTTGATTTTTCTCAAGTTAAAGCAAAGTGTGGTCATGACATCTGGTGTATGTTATATTAGAATAATTCAGTTGTATGTCGAGTGTCACATTACAGTACTTGAAGAGGACAGCAGGTGTCTGAAGGAGAAAATAAACTTTTAATTTCAAATTAGAGGATGTGATAGTTTGAAGGAATATTTTAAAAGATTGCTTCTCAGGGCAGAGTTTAATTTTAACAATAAAATTTAATGAATGCTAGCGATAAGACTGTGGCTGTTTTGAACTTTTTTTTTGGCAGGCAAACCTGTATCTGTTTCTTAGGAGACTTTTTCACACTGTTCAATATAAAGATGTTTGCTGTGTCTGAGTTCTTCACTTTTTAATTTTCTGTATACAAAATTACTGTCAGATGGTCATTTTGTCACAGTTTTACACATGGAACTGCACATGATCNATAAGATGATACAGACATAATTTTTTCTTGTAATTTCTTTGAATACATCTTCTAATTCTTTCTTAGTCAAATATACACATAGATAATGAACTTCAACTTGATTTTTAAATATAGAGTTATTACAATTTAAGCCATTTTATCTGTAAACCTCCTCTTTCAAGACAATCTTTAAATGTTTTCTTAATATTCAAGCTGGCCCCCCATTTATTTGGATCTTTTAAGTAAGTGGTGGAAATCAATACCAGTCTGGGATGTACTGAGAAGCAGAATGCAATTCTAGGTAGAAAAACTTGCTGTCTGAATTCTTGCCCTCCCAACGGATGTGGGACTTCATTTGATCTTGTCTGCACACAGTAAGTGCCTTTGGCACTGAGTAAAGAAGGGGAAAAACCCTGTCTTATATCCTCAATGGGATGCTCTCAGCTGAGAATAACTCGGACAGGTTATAGAAGTGACAAACTGAGCTACCAAGACAGGTATATCAGAATTGTCTCTTATAGGGCCAGCTTGACCTAATGGGTTTCATGCTCAGAGCTGTATGAAAAGCAATGTGCTACTTTCAGGTGCTATTCTAGTCTTCCCAGTAATCTTGACTTCAAATGGAGCATGAACTACTAATGCAGACTCTGCAGCACTGCATAAAGTCAGAACCAGTTTGGGCCAGGGCCAACTAAAAAGCTGTCCTGGAACCTGAGGGATGGGCAGGTGGGTGTGTGGCCCCAGCTCCGTGCGGGATCAACTAAAGCCTGGCAAGGTCAAGGTTGAGTTGGTGCCAAAAGTGTAGGCACTGCTGGCATGTAGTCTTCTTTATCCAGAGATGACTGAAGTGCTCTTCCTGGTTTGTTCTTGCCTCTGTTAGTCTAAGGTGTAACTGCCTCAGTTGTGCTGGGAGATGGGGAGTTGATGGAGCCTAAAGCACAGATCCAAGTCATTGTGTGCTGGAGTCTTCTGGTCCATGTGGTCTGTAGGTTGTAGCCTGACATCTGTGGGTTTTTGTCCAGAGGATACAGTTGGCTCTCAGTGATGCAGTATGGTCAGTTGTAAGAGCCAAAGCTTTATTCTCTGACATATACAGATGACTCTCTTAGAGTTAAATGAACAAGCCAAAGCATTAATAGCCTAAAACTCAGGGAATGTTAGCAAGATTATTACTTTTTCATAGATTTATTCACCATTTCTGTTTTTTCTTTTTCATTTCTGCAATGAAAACAGACTATCCAATATTACCTCCTTGCTTCAGCACAAGCATAAGTTCTGAACAGAAGCAAACTGAGCAAAACACTCTTTATTGGCATAAGAGGCAAAATAATTCCCTTCTGTTTGTTTTTTAGTCCTGCTATACTAAAAAATGTTGTTGTGACTGATACCACTCTTGTTCAAACAAAATATTTTAGAAGTGCTTAATTTTAAACTGGAAACAGTGCTTGTTGACTTTAAGGGAAACTTTATTAAGCCCTCATTATATAATTTTATTTTTAGAAGTGCATCTCTCAGTATGAATTTACAGTATTCCAGTGTGTTCTAATAAGGACTCCACCAGTTGCTGGCTTTCAGCTTACCTCGTCTAGATTTATTTATTACTTACAATATAATATAATGAAGAAATTATTTATGCGGTAATAAGTAGCAGTACTTTTCAAACTTTTCTGATTTGTAAATCCATATGACTGTGGATCCCTCAAGAAGCTACATATATGGAGATCATTAAAGAGCATATATGAATTAGCTTTCTCCTTTTACCTTTTAAGGACCCTTTAGGAGCTCTTCACACGTTGCTTTTTTAGAGGTGGGCCAGCAAGTTGAGAGACACTAAACTGAAATGTTCAGCCTTCGGGGGGAGTTGGTTTGGGCTTTTCTGCCATTTTTTCTCCATTAGGACTGAGAGTAAATTAATTTTAACCTATTTGTTCAACAAAACTTACTTTTTTGGGTTTGTACTGGTCAGATTTTAAAGAATACCGTCATGGGTATTTGCTTATCCACAAATACTTTGATGTAGACATCATTCTTTCCTCATATCTTTGTTTTCGTCTATAAGCTGCAGCTTATAGATGGGATTTTGCAAGGGCAGAATTCTGATTGCTGGTGGCATTCTACAGAGGCAAGAGTGCCTGCCTGTGGGAAATAGGAAAAGGATCAGATCATGATTCCTTGATTTCTATCACTGCTTGTTTTAATCAGATAAAACTAAATTGTTTACTTTTTAGTATGTTATCTGTGGATATAAATTGTAATTCTTTTAACTTCCATGACAAATTTTCAAAAACTTGCTTTTTTTTTCATAACATGGCTTTGCAAGTTTTTTATATTAGAAAAATTTAAAATCCATGTTTGTGGATTGTAGATATACATGTTCCTGGCATTGTGTAAATATTTTCTAGCAGCAGAGCGTTTCTTTGAAACTAGATTTTTATTTGAAGAACATTCAGCTAATCCTCTGGCTACAAAATTCATCTCATTAAACTACTAAAACAGAATTTAAATATTTATGTTACTTGTCCATTAAGTGCAAATAGTGACCCTTTGCAGCAGATACCTGATGAGATTGTCTGTGTAAGAAATTGATCCCTACTACAGTGGAAATCATAGTAATAATGTGTGCATGAATGAAAATGTTAACTATTTCCACTCAACAAACAGGCAAATGAAAGGAAGTAGTCTTCAATGCACTTTTTCTCAGGAGCTTTTGAAAATGATCCTTTAATGGTTTGAGTTCTTACTGGTTTATGTATCAGACAGTCCATTTGGTTTGTTCACTTTGTTTTGTATTTACTGTATTAGAGAGTTAAGAATCTGAATGCTTGTATTTGAATCTCCTATGAATAATGAATGAAGACTTTTATATTTTAAGATTAGAAATTGTTACTTGTATAAGCTTTTGTTTTCAGTTACATGTTGTATTAGAAGCAGCTGTGTACAGTTATAAAACCGCTCGTGTTTCAATTTATATTTGTTTGAGATGTATGTGTGGGTTTCCCTTAAATGATGTCTTTTCTTCAGGTTTTACTTATAGGAATTTAGTTAATAATTGACTGCCTTTACTTTTCAAAGGTACTGCAACAGCCACCTGCAGGTACTTGGCTTTATACCGAAAAAGGAGAGGAAGAAAAAGAATGATCCCATAGAGGAGGTAAAGGTCAGGCATCAGATGGATGCTATGGCCTTCAGTCTGACAGTGCCCACCCTGGCCTTGAAGATGCCCAATGGACTGGATGGGATGTCCCTCTCCCCTCCAGGGGCAAGGCTTCCTCTCCACTACCTGGATGCAGAATTAGAAGACCCCTTTGCTTTCAATGAAGAGGATGATGACCTAAAGAAAGGGGCAACAGTGAGGAAAAAGTTGCAGAGCAAGTTGGCTCAAAACCGGCAGCGCCAGAGAGAGACAGAGATTTTAAAAGTTCGCCAAGAGCACTTTAGCCCCATTCCTGCACCTTTGCAGCAGCAGCCTCTGCAGCAGCAGCACTCCCATCTGCCACCTTCATCAGCTTCGTTAAAGCCGACAGGGCTACCGCAGGGCATAGTCTGCAAGTCACCTCAACCTCTGAACACCAGCCTACCAATGCAGGGAGTGGCACCCACCACACACACTATAGCACAAGCCCGGCAGTTGTCTAACAAGAGACCTCTGCCTCTCCTGCCACCTGCCAGGGCTCCTGTCACAGACCCACCAAGGACTGATCGGGTCCTCATGAAAGCCACAGCCTTCTCTCCACACTCGTCCTGCATGAGCCGGCTACAGAGACTGGTGAAACTGTGCACTCGAAAACAGCAGCTGGACACTGATCTGTTTCCTCATTTAGGTGAGTAGATAGTAAGTTCCCCCGAAAAAAATGGGAGTGTTCCTAGCCCTGTCCTGCATTTGTGTGTGGTCCTTACAAAATAACCTTAAGCTAGGTAATCTCTTGGCATTTTCTTTAGCCCTGTTCTCTGTGAAGGGATCCATCATATATGGTTTATGGCATTTTGGTTGTTTATTCTTCTTAATGTTCTCTTAACCATTTGAGAAATCAAACTGAGGAGCAGAAAACATTGCTTGGATGACAGAGACATCATATAGAAGGTTTGCAACTCGAGTAGTAAAGGTGACACTAGTTTGAACGTCAGGTGTGTGACAATTGCACATTACAAAATAAGTGCAAATAAAAGTTTGGAGATTTGGCCCATCATTCTCTGCAGATCCAAATTTCCAGCTGACTTGACTGGGAAATTAGAGCACAAGAGAATTTTTCTTGACGGGGCCTATTAGTTTATAGAAAGTGGATGAAAAAAAGGAAGATCACTGCAGGAGCATCACTGTTAGAGAAGAAAAATGAAGAGTGGAGTGTTGTCCACATACCAGTGGAGAAATAATCTTCCCCTTACTTTTTATCCAGAAAGCATAATAATCAATAGCTGCTTGTGAAAATGTAGGCAAATATAATCAGTTTGCTGCTATGGTGATGAAACTCTATAAAGCTTTGAAAAGGCAACTGAGCTTGTGGCTTATTTGTCTGATTATGAATACAGACCTGGGCACACCTCTCTGTCTTTATATCTTCTTCACGCCCCCCAGTTACGTTTTGGCTTAGTTTTAGATTGTACTTTTGTAACAAGTAAAATAGTGACAGGGAACAGGAAATGTGAGTTGGTGTGTAATATTAGAGCAGGAATGCTATTTATGATGTTTTAAATAAAAAACTTCAAATAAACCTGAACATTCTTCATATAATGTCTTATTTAATTGCTAACATCTGTAATTTTTGCTATTTCAATTAACCTTTTCTTAATTTGCTGTTAATATCTGCCCTTTGGCACTCATGGGATAACTTTACTATTTGTTCAGAAGATAATTAGCATTCTATAGCATGTCTCCAAAGGATGTTCTTCTTCAGAAAACACCTTTGATAGTCCTATATCTAATCCAGGTCTTTAGAGGAATGGCAACTCCGGAGGCATTTCTGAGTGTCACAGACCCCAATAGCTTAGAAAGTGACCTGTGTTTTGAAAGACTGTAGGAAGATTCTTTTCTGTATTTAATATTTTGCATTCTCAAGTGGTGAATAGAATACCCTTTCCTAAAAAAGAAGCATAGTAAAAAAACCAATTAGACATGTGCAGTTATATTAATTGTGTGAGCGTGGAAAACATATTTGTTTTTTGTTCATTATATGCCTTTAATATTAAAGACTAGTTATGCCAGTTCAGAGAATTTGAGGATTTCTTCTTTATGGTAGAGTAACACTATAGGTGACTGCACAGAATCTTTAAAAAGATTAAGCCAGTTTTATGTGTACCCACATCAGAGCTGTGTCATTAGATATTAATGTAACTGCAGTTTTTGGTGTCAGTATAGCTGAATTTGGATTAAATTTTATTCTTTCATTTCTGCAGTACCCATAGAAGGAAAACAATGCAACTTCTGATTTTGTTTTTAAACTTTGGATAAACAATTTGTTACATGGTTATCAACTGTGGACATCTTTATCAAATTATGATTAAGTTGTTTTTTCATTCTTTTATAGAAGGGGCCAGAGGAAAAAAGAAAAACTAGCATTAAAAGTGTAATTCTGACATTTTATGAACTGTCTTAATAAATCTTAATTTTGTTCAAATGCCTGTCTTAAAAAATAAAAGAATGCTGAAGTTCCTGAAAAGTGGGGGTTTTGATATTTGTGGTTCATGGTGAAGTGTTGCTTCTATATGATGAAGATGCTCCTAAGGATTGTATTCCAAGTATATTCCAAGGAGCACACAAGAAAATGAAAGAGAAAAAATACTGGCTTGCAAATGCAGCAATGAGATTTTATCCCACCTGCTGCAAGAAAGGGGCAAGAATTTCACTGGGTGTGGGAGAGAGTGCAACTGTGAAACATGAAGTGCCAGATAAAATGTTCTACCTGAGAGTTTACTGGCCTCATTCTGACTGTCCTGTTCAACGATTGTGTGTAGATTGACTAAGTGAGGCTGGTGGTTGCACACAGCAAGTTGATCATACTGCATCATCATTTACCAAACCACATGTTTTTTGTTTAAAGTGCAAGAGCTCCCTTGAGCTCTCTCTTCATGCTAATATATGCATTTAGCCCTCAATGGCAGAGACTGAGCAGAGGAGCATCCTGTGCAGCTGTGTATCTATCTCTGTCTGTGCTGTGTCATAGGGTTTTCATATTCTTCTCAGTGAAAGGGTCAGAATATATACAGAAAGGAAATTGGCCTATTTAGATCATATAGTATTAAAATTTACCAGGTAGTCAGTTCTTCATGACAGGAGTTTCTCTCTTACCTCATCTCTAAAGTTTCCATGTGCTTGGTTATGAAAACTGTAGTATTTTTCTGTGTTAAGAAAGCTGATGATTTTTGTTCCAGTGTTTTATGGATAAAGAAGACAGTGAGAATTTAAAAAACCAAATGTGCTTATGACAAAAATCAGTGCATGCTATTTGCACATTGCAGTGGAGCTGTTACTGTAACTTTTCCTGTGTAACTGAGAATATTATATGATTTAGTCAAACATTATGCTTGCAACTTCACGTTCACCTTTTGTGCCATAGGTTGCTCAGAGGCTTATATGAGGTGGTGGATACTTTTTTCATCCAGCTTTCATGTTTTCAATTCCCTTAGGGCTGGATTGGTCTGAAGACAGTGGAGAGGAGTTGGAGGATTCAGAGCAAACCTCCCCTTACCAGGTTGCGTGGTCTATCCGAGAAAGCCTTGGCTACGAGAGACCCGAGTGAGTATCATTCTTTGGTGTTCATGCTGGCCTTGATGGAACAAACCAAGTAAATGTGAGCTTCACTTCAACTGGAGTCAGTGGAACCTAAGCACTTGTTCAAGTGCTCTGCTGAAACAAAGCATTGTTTGAACTCATTTGTTTGTAAGATCTATGAAAACAGCTTGTTGCCTTTTGTCTCAGTTTCCAGCTAACTTAGAGACCTTTGTGCAGTCTGCTGTCAGAAGGATGCATCAGGAAAGGATTTAAGCTTGTTTGTCTAAATTCAATTGAGTTTAGTGGGATTTATTCATGAACTTGTGTGCCTTGCTGAGTGGAGGTCCTGAATTAGACCCAAATGGAGTTGCTATTAGTTTCTTGTCTTTCCTACTGTTTGCGAGTAACTTTGTTAGTAAACTTGCTACGTTTCACTCATCAATCCTTCTGGTATTTATGCAGGTTTATGTTCTAATGTGTTTTTTTAAAAGCCATATTATTTATTTTCTTAATTAAGTGTCTGTCAATACTTGAGAGCTTTGAAAGGAAGTGATGTGATCAAAGGGATAAGCAGAGCAGGTATTAGCTGCTGGTGCAGAAAGGCTTATGATGTTCTCTATATACTGTTAAATCATGAATCTGAACTTGCAGCAGGGTACGATAATAAAGGGCTATTAACGTAAATTTTAAGGTGCAAAGGTAAAGAATAGTATTGTAACAAAATGCTGTATGTTTTAATGAAGAAATTTGGGTCTCAGTAGAATTTGATTATATTTCTATAACATAATTCTCATTTACTATGCAGCTGGACTTTTTGATATGACAACTTTTCCCCATTTGTTTAACTTTTAAATATCACACTTAAAATGACCATGTAAATGAAACCTTGTTTTGCTGTTACATGGAAATTCTGAAATTTACTAGATCTTCTTGCCATCTCTAAAGATTGCTCTCAAGGTAAAAACAAAGCCTTGTCTCTGTCATCAGAGCACATACCAGGATGCTAAATACTAAGAGCCTTCAGTGAATCAAAGCTACTAAACAGTGTCTAGGCTTTTCTTTTTAAAAATAAAGGTATTTTATTTTGTTATGAGTGTATTTTGTTTTTTCGGCCATCAAGAGTCAAAAAGTAAGCTTTCACCAACAGTTTTAGATTAAAAGACAACTTTTAAATTAGCTGTTTTGGGAAAACATGAACAGACTTTCAGAATTTTAAGTCATACATATTTTTTTCACAGCAGATATATCTATTAAATAACTTCCCTTATACTCTTCTCACTCTGACATTAGATTTGATGCTTCTATAGATCCCTATTTTTTTGTCAACTTATAAAGGTTATCTCTGTGTGTTTTGTGTCCTATTTGTCTTAACTTCCTCTGGATTCTTCCTACTCTTTTCACATACTGAGAGAAAATAACACCTTATCTTGACATTTTCTCTTTTATTCTAGCATTTTGTGCACCTCACTTAACTAATCATGATGGGCTGCTTTTGTACTTCCATCAACCTGCCCAGTGTTAGCTCTTCAACAATTTTACTAATTTTAATTATGGATAAATGTTCACTTGATATTAGCCTTCTAAAACTTTAACTCCTATTCTGCAACCCTCTGTAGAGGTTTTTATTACCTGAAATGTTTGACTTTGACACTTCTGCAATGTGGTCTGTCTGCTGCTGATGGTGAATTAGTTCAGACTAGTTCTGGGGAGATCAGATTTGTCAAAATAACTCTGTCTTTCTAATCTGGCAGTGCAGACTAATGGCTCCTAATTTAGTCAGCCAGTGGCTTGTTACAGCTCTGAATTTTGTAGACTTATTTTACCAGAAAACTAGTGGAGATTGTTTCCCAGAACTTTTTCTTTCTGAAATCACATCCCTAACGTTAGAGGATTTACTTGCTGTTTTTTGCAGTTAAATTAAAACTATTTTCTCTGTTCATTCTGTCGTTTTCCATTTGACTCCATGGAAGACAGTGGGAGGGATGTTTCTCAGAAGAGTCAATTGAAAGAATGAGAACAGTTAATTTCTGCTTTACTGGACAGCTGTTTCTAGGCATTTCTACTTGTGTGATTGCAGGGGGAGTCCTCTAACTTTGTGTTGAACTTCTTATGTGATACACTAGCTGCTCTTAAACTCTCAAAAATTCACCAGATTGGTTTAAAATTAATGTCTTAACAGTATCCTGGTTTTGGCCAGGATAATACTCATTTTCTTCTTACTAGCTGGTATGGTGCTGTGCTTTGGGTTCAGTATGGGAGTAATGTTGATAACACCCTGATGGTTTGGTTGTTGCTGAGTAGTGCTTACCTGGAGTCAAGGACACTTCAGTTTCCCTTGATCTGCTGGAGAGGAGGTGCAGCAGAGGGAGAAGTGCAGAAGTGCAGTGAGGGAGCACAGCTGGCACAGCTGACCTGAACTGACCAGAGGGACACTCCATACCATTAAACATCATGGCCAGTATATAAACTGAAGGGAGGTGACTGGGAGGAGCCAATTGTTGCTTGGGGGGATGGATGGGCTGAGCATCAGTCAGTGGGTGATGAGCAGTTGTATAGGGTTGAGTTTTATTTCTCTTCTTTTTTTCCCCCATTACAATAAATAGTAGTAGTGTATTGTACTTTGTTTCTGTTATTAAACTGTTCTTAGCTCAACCCATGAGGTGTTTTTTTCCACTCCCCTCCTCATCCCATTGGAGAGTGAGCATGCAGCTGCGTGGTACTTAGCAGCTGGATGGGGATAAACCACAGCAACAGTAATACTTTTTTTAGGTTCACTTGCCTTCTGGCCTTTTAATCTGCAAAATTCATATTGTTGCAGTCATCTGTGGAAATGCAGGCCAAATATTTGCTTTTTTGATTCTGTGCTTTACTTTTGAAAAATCATGTTCCTGTGCTCCGAGGATTCTGGGATGCAGTGCTTTGAGGCAGGCACGAATGTTTGAGTTCAAATAGAGTTTGGATGCTACTGCGCAGGAGTTGGTAGTGGGCACAGTGCAGGCTGAGTGACTCGCAGAGAAGGCTGCTGGGGTGGGAGAATCCCCTGTGGGAGCAGCAGTTTGGAGAGAAAGCAGGGACTGTTCCCTGCTGCAGATTAGTGAAGCTTTCCCCTTGATGATTTGATTACTGGTCTGGTAGCTTAGAAAGCACTGGAAAGCAAATGACTTTATAACAAAGTAGTTTTTCACTGCTTACTCTGAAATATAGATGAAACAAGCATTTCAAGTAGCAAGTTTGAAAAAGGAGTGTGAGTTCCTCCTCATACAAACTCACTCAAAGGAGCAAATATCAACGCAGTGTAGTCAAAGATGGATTTAATAACTCACATTAACTAGAATAACTAAAAGAAAGAAGGGAAGATTCTTCAAAACTCTCTATAAGGAGAGATTTGAAGTATAGTTGCTGGAGTGTCTCAGAATAGAGAGAATGTTCTTGTTCCCTGGTGGTACCTGACTGCTCGTGCTACCCTTTCACTCTTCCTTTCTGCTGCTTTGAGCTATCTTTCTTTTCTTCATGAATATTCAGCAATAATTCCCCTGATGTTTACACATGACAATCTGAAAGGGAGTAAGCATTTTGGGTTATCAAATGGCTTGTGTGCACTTTCAGAAATCTTTTTTAAAATGAAATGCCACACATTAAGTTGAACTTCAGAAGTTCTATATGTAGCTTAAGAGAATAAACTAAATACTTTGGCAAACTTTCTTGTGAAAGGACTACAATTAAAGTACCTTTTTTCACTACTTGACTACTGAAGAAAATAAAAAGAGGTCTTACTTTGGTATTTTTAAGTTTCTATGCACATATAAACATTTTGGTTAATCTTACTGGCCCCAAAACAAAATTCTGCATAGGCTTTTAGAAACTGTCTCATAATAAGCCCTTGCCCACTCCAGGCATGATTTCTTTCTATGTTATTGATATATGTCTTTATCTACATTATAAGAAAGATCTCATAAACTGTGGCTCAAAAATATTTTAGTGAACAATTGACTCTTTCAATGTGAGGGAAGTAAAAAGTCTTATAGAGAGAGAAATTGACATTAAAAAAAAACTCTTTCTACCTGAAAGAAACACTTTTTTCCCCTCTAAGGAAAAATTTTAACCATGTTTAAAATTAAATCAGTAAATGTTCAACTTTTTTTTTTTTGTCCCAGAGCAGTAATTACATATCTAAGATGTTAAACCTATCTTTAAGTATATATGCCATCCATGTATTCCTATTTTTTATTAATACATTGGAAGAAGGAAAATCTATATTAAATAGCCCACAGTTAATTTTTTCTAAACAGGTAGTTTTCCCCAGTAGGCATTGTTTCCTAAGAACTCTTAAAGGTGTGTTTTCTTTTCATTTTCAAGGTAAAAACACTTTAAACATTACATATGTGAAATGTTTTTAATGTGTTTGCTGCTAAGCATGTCATTGCGGTGCTTAATGACTTGTAATTTATGTTTCTAGAAAATAAGCTGTAATCTGCTTTAACAGACATATACGTAGTATGGTTGACTTTACATAAAACTTCATAAAAATGTGTGCACTTTGTTGCTCCATGAACAAAAACCTTGTTCTACAAACTAGTGCTTGTTGTGGAGGACTTCTTGGTATAACGTCATGGACCTTGTTGTTTTAACAAGTTCCAGTGGTGATTTTCTGTTTCATGAGTTTTACTTCATTTAACTGAATGTGTTGACACGGTTTGATGGTCTTGTTGATATGTGCCTGGACATTTAGAAAGCCAAGATAAATGGGAAAAGGCTTTCTTAAGCAAACAAAGAATTGGAGTAGTCATTGCTTAGGCTTGGTCTGATTTTTCCGTCAGTACCTTTGGAGTTATATGTGAATTTCTTCTCTACCACTGTACTGTAAACTCAGCTTTAACTCTGCAGCAAGGAGAAATCAGTATCAGCTGTTAGTGGTGTCAGTATGTATTTTGGTTTAGAAAGGAATACACCACCTGGCAGAGTAAAAGGAATGGACAAAGTCAGCACATTTGGTACGTGCTAGAATTTGAACATCTTTTCCAACATGACCTTTCCTCAATAAATTTCCACTACACAGTTCCCCACCCTTGTCCTCTCCATTAATTGCACTTGGATTTAAGTGTTTGTCTCATTTGCCGAGACATTTACGGTAAATAAAGGTTAACAGTATAGATTTTTTTTGAACAGCAGGCTCTAGACATTTAAATGTGTCAGACTTGATGATAAATTGATGTAATCTCTAATAATGACATACTAAGAAGGGCAGGTACCTTTAGAATTTAAAAGGGATCCTACTCTTACTATTTCTTAAGCATCCCTGCCCAATTTCAGCCTTTGGATGTTTGTGTGGCTAGAAGATGGATGCCAAATTAACAATGCTATTAAAATGACAAACTGGCTTCCTTGGGGAAAAAAAGTAGTAACTTAAAGCCCATTTGTTTTTATTTTCCCTCCTTCAGGTCCGATGATGACAATGCAGATGACAGGAGTTCCAGGGTGACCAGACTTTGCACTTACTTTCAGCAGAAATACAAGCACCTCTGCCGCCTGGAGCGGGCAGAATCCCGTCAGAAGAAATGCCGGCATACGCTCCGGAAAGCCTTGCTGCAGGCGGCCAGCAGAGAGCCGGAGCGTGCTGGGCAGCTGATACAAGAACTCCGGAGAGCTACGTGTGCTTGTACCAGGTGAGACCTTCCGCTGCGACTTCAGTAACCTGGGGTCAGGACAGGGTGGAGATGGGATGAGTATCCAGCAGCCAAAATGCTGAACTCTGAAACTGGTAGTCATGCACAAGGCAGAACCATGACATGTAAATGCTTGTCAGTGGAGTAAAATAAATGTGGCATACAGAGTTTTCCATGAAGATAGGCCTTTTCCAGCTTTATGTTTTACAATATGGATTGTTTGTTCGGCAGCATCTGGGCCCGATTTCTTAAATTTCACAGAAGAAGTTAGTGGCCTGCTAAAATTTATTCTTATTAATCCATGTTTTTTGGCTTCCTTTAAATATCTGGTAATTAACTATGGCCCGTTCTTTAGAAGCTATGCAGTCTGGTCTGTAGTTCACTGCTTCAATTCGAATTTCATTTTTCAGACAGCTTTTTTTGAAAACTCTGTACCTTCTCTTAATTATCTTCCCAGCAAATCAAATTTAAGCTCACTCTTTTTGTTAGATTTAACTCAATCTAACATTAAATGAAACTTGGCAAGAAAATAAGAATCTTCTAACAACTCTGAAGGTTACCTTCTGTGGGAATTCTTTCTAGATAATGTCAACATCCCTCCAGCTCTCAGCATATGGAGAGTTGGTTGATTCATATTTGTGCAGGATCAGACTAAGTCTGAACCCTGATGTTATGTCTGGGGTATCAGCAACATCCTTTTGCTGTTGCAGTTTTACTTTATAGGATATGTGACTGTGGAATGTAGTGGATAAAATATGAGATGCAGACTGAAGCGAGGTACTGAGAGTATATTCTGGTTAATGGGATGCTTTTGTTCCTGGACAGTGGGCTGTGGTTCATGACAGTTGTAGGGTTTATTGTTGGGGAGGTGGAGTGATGCTGAAATGCTGCTCAGAGGTGTAATGTAGAAGTCCGTTACTAGTTTACAAAGTTGTGTAACGTTCTCCAAACCTAAGCTACAGCAAAACTTGCCAGAGCCAACAAGCTCTTGCTATATTTTTCTGCATTATTTTTGCATTTTATTATGCAAAAAAAGATTAAGTTGTGTTGGGTAGACCAGCAAAGCCCGGTATGCCTGTCATCACTGCTCTGGTTAATTTAAGTAACCACTAAATCTTTTGAGTTTCAAAATTTGTCACCAAAGTAAAACTGCTAACTAAAACTTTGCTCAGTCAAAGTGCAGTTGATGACAGAAGTGGCTGAAGGAAAACAGTCAGGCTACAGACAGCTTTTTGTCAACCTAGAAAACAACGTGTACAGAGGTGAAAGGCAGCCCTGGAATCTCCAGCTTTCTCTACCTGAAGGTGACACATGCCTTGAGAGCTGGCTAACACCAAGCGAGCTGTGTAACGCTTGCAGTGCTCGTCCACACTGCTGTCTGGTTGCCTGCTTTCAGCTCAGGCTCAAAGCATAGAGGCTGTGCTGAGGAAGTGCCCACCTCCAGGCACCTGCTGGTAGACTGGGCTGTAGCACGTTGATGAAGGAGAGCTTTTATCCATGTTGAGCACGCTCAGGCTCTGCCACTCCAGAGCTCAGTCCAAGTTTGTCTGAGCACATGCTTGCATGTAAGCTCTGGGGATGCTCGTCATGTTTTGATTTATGAGGAGGCTTGGAATTGCACTTGACTGCCCATGTAGGCATATCCAATACGTTGTATTCTAAAGATTGACCTCATTTTGAGAATCACCTGTGTTGACACTCAACTACTGCTGCCTTTGGCTCCGTTGCAAGGTGTTGTAATATTTACATAGTAGTCACACACAGCAACTCTCATTACAATTAAGGCCCTGTGAAATTATCAATAATCCTTTTACTGCAGTCACACCTTCACCTGTCATTGACATCTATTCTGTGTCCCTCTGTAGAGTCTGGTAGCAGCGTGCACCCCATCTGGATCATGACACACACACGCGTGTGTTACAATTTTTTATCCTACTGTGCCACAGTCAGTGCAATAATTATGTTAAGTAACCACCCAAGGCTGGGGTTTTGGCTCTAAACTTTCTTATGCTTTCTTTTCAGCACAAGCCAAGCGAGGCAGAGAGCTGCAGAACCAACAACCTGTAGTGGAACTTCGAAGGGAGAGCAGTGCACTAACAAGGCCCTTCCATTCACCAGGCACTGTTTTCAGCGTATCCTCTTAACGTTTTTTGGAAGTTGCATTTGGGTGTGGAAGTTCTGGTTTAGGGGTTTTTTTGTTTGTTAGATTTTTTGCATTGACAAGTAAGTTTTCACAAAGAAATAGCAATTTGCTAGTGTGTCATCAACTACTTTGCTTTTAATTTGTCCGAGTGATTTGGGTCTGTAGACAATGAAGATAAGTAGTTTGCCACTGGTATCTGTTATAGTAACATCATTTTACTTTGTAAGCTGTATTTGGTGGGTGCAAGAAACCTTTACAAAAATGATCATCTTTCATGATGACTTGGTACAAACCATGTGGCTTTCAGCTTCTTGGCTTTCATACAGTTCTTGGTAGATTCCAATAGACTGTCTTCCTATGACAGTTTTATTGGAACAGATTTTTATCTATAGTATAAAAAGATGGCTTACAGTGACTAGAAAGATGGAAATAAAACTTTGCATTGTTTAAAGAAGCAGAATAGAAGTTGTCACAGAACCTCATAGTCTAGAAGAGGAAGGATTCCCAGTGCCTGGAATTTCAAGCAAAGCCTGAAAAGGATGTTAAGAGTCAATGGAAGAAGATTACATTAAAAAGAGAGCAGATGCACAGTTTGGTTCTGAAGACTATAAACAGGCAGACTTACGACCTGTAATACTTAAAAATTCTTTAGACTTTGTGTTTTTTGGTTTTTAACTGAAGAATTATTGGTGCTTTTGATTGAATGACTTCTTTTGTTGGAGCTTTTGGTTTTGCTATTTTAAGTGACTAGTGATATCTGTTCCAGTTACTATTAGACCACAGCACCTTTTCGATCTTTTTGTTTGACAATGCTTTTTTCCTAGGTTGACTTTTTCCAAGCTGCTTAAAAGTGGTCTGCAGAGCAGTTCAAAACCTCTCTATGAGAAAGCACCATGGTGTACAGATCTGTTTGGGATTTGCCTCATGATTCTGATGGGTTTATTTTTTCTTTTTTTTTGAAGTTTAAGTGGTCTTGCTTGTTGCTGGGTGTGTAGAGCAGAGTAGTCAAGAGTAGTGATTTTGCATTTATGCCAATTTTTTTCTCTCAGCATTTTCTTCTCAGTGGAAACAGTCTCTCCTAGAATGAACAGGCTCTTGATTCTGACCCATTTGTCCAGGTTTGCTATCTGGAGTGCTCTGCATGTTTTTATTTTCTTTGTTCTTTTTTTTTATTGGTCTGTGCTTTAATATTTTATGAACATAGGTAGGGATGTTGAAGTCTGAGAACTGTTCAAGATGAAGGGAGTGCTTCTAGTGTTGTTTGAAAAAAGACACGGTGAAATATGTTTGATTTGCTGTAAGTTTAGAAACATTTTTACTCCTGCAAGGGATTTTTCTGAAGGAAATTTCAGCAAGCTTACGTTTGGATTTATTTGACCTTTCTGTCTGATTGCACATCTTTTTTTTCAGAGGAGCAGGAAGGATCTTGAAGCGTCTTTTTCTGTGCCCTAAAGATAAATGCCAAGAATGTACCTTAAAAGATTGAATTAAGAAATACTTCTTCTTTAATGTTTCAGTATGGATTGTCATTAGTCTGTAAGGAAATAGTCCTGTTGACTATACTGTCCCAACTGCTATTGATCTATTGATTAAGACTCCAGGAAAAGGCTACTTTTTGTTAAGAACTCATTAGTGAAATGGCTGCTTTTGTAAGACTATCTCAATATATAATAAAATCATTAGAGATTCTGCATGAATGCAGTTTTTTCACTTTGAAGTGGGGTTTGAGTCTTACCTAGCTTTGAACTTGAATAGCAAAGTTAAGGTACTCGTTAAAAATAGCATCTATGGACAGATAGAGTTAAGGGCTGTAATCTTTATCAAATTGATAAATCAAAGGGCGTTCCTCCATCGTTGTCTGGTGTTATTCCTGATGCAGAAATGCACAGATATCTTATTGAACCGTTCTCAGCAGCTCTTCTCAAGTTGCACAGCCAAGTTTGCAGATGGTCAACAGTGCTCTGTGCCAGTTTTTGACATTACACATCAGACACCTCTGTGCGAAGAACATGCCAAAAAAATGGTAAGTACAAAGCCAGAACTGTATTTATTTGTGTATTTGGGTGATAAGGAGTTTTACCCTAAGTCTTCCTATGAACTTGACAACGAGCAAGTTTATGAACTTCAGAGCTCATTTGCTAATACTTTTCTTAAGAGGGTAAAACATGCCAAACATTCCCAGTTAGTATAAAGTATTTTGTGAAAATGTTTTACATAGTTTTAAGGATATAATGAAGTGTGCATGAGAATATCCTTCACTGGAAGAAATTTGATTCCTCTCTCGAATTGAGAAGTGGAAATCCTGTGGTCATTTTATTTGGGCTTACTCCTGGTCCTTAGATCTGAATATAGTATGAGTGTGGTATTAAGAGGACTACAGCTTAAGCAATCTCAGTACATGGGGCCCAAAATATTTTCTAAAGGAAATGCAGCTAGCAATTACTAGCATGCAAATAATGGTTTTGCTGCTTTATTTACCGTTTAGTAACTATTAGAATTTATATTTAACCTTCTTCAAGGATCCATGGATCCCAGAGGGAAAGCAATGGCCTACCTCAAGTTGAGCTAATGCAGAAATTAAGTTGATGTCCTCTGCTCTTCTTTTGTGCCTCCTGTCTTCCAGAACAAAATCTTTAGGATAATTTACAAACCCACTTCTGTTTTGTCCCGCCTTCAAGGTGTCTTGTCTCACCTTCAATAATGTGTAAAACTGCCTTTTTTGTTTGGTTGGGTTTTTTGTGGAGGTTTGGGTTTTTTTTGGTTGGTTGGGTTGGGTTGGGGTTTTTTGTTATGTTGTTGGGTTTTTGTTACTGCTTTTGTCCAACCACTCCTAATAGTTAAGAAATATGGAGTTTTTTGGATGAAAATGTGAGGGTTTGTATGGTATTTTCCCCCTCTTCTAGGCAATCTAGTGTATCTCAGGGTTTACTTCTATAGTAAATACAATCCTCTTCCATTCCCAGTATGATGGCAACTGAACACTGAGGATAGTTTGATTTATTTTTTAATTGGTCAGTGATTGCTGTTCAGAAGCAATGAGGCCAATGTTTACCCACATCTTTACCCTAGTCCAATAGTATTAATTCTGTTTCCTCAGTGCTGTCCCTCTGTTATGACAGTGGGTAGTTGAGGATTCTGGCTTCAGCTGCTGCAGACTATCCACATTAATACAAACACCTCGTAACAGTGTTTTGTCTTTAATACTTACAAGAGCGCTGCCTAAAGTTACAGTTTTGCACTGATTTAGTTAGAGTTTGCTATGATAATGTTTAAAGTGATACTACACGTGTGATAAGTCTCCTATTAGCATTCCTCATGATTTGGTCTATGTTATTTTTGCCATTGGGATCATTGAGGAAGAAAATAGCTCAATTTTTATAACTGTGCCTGCGTGTAAATTAGCAGTCTCTCTTGCATTATATGTGAATGTCTGTGGAATGACTATGGTGAAAAAAGCAAGGAAAGTAATACTTGTTCTTAATATGCTGCCATTTGTTTTGCTTCCAAAGGATAATTTCTTGAGAGGAGACAGCTCCCGTAAAGTTCAGCACCAGCAGCAGAGGAAACCCAGGAAAAAAACGAAGCCACCTGCACTTACCAAAAAACACAAGAAAAAGAGAAGACGAGGCCCACGCCGGCCCCAGAAACCCATTCCTCCTGCAGTGCCCCAAGGGAACCTCACCATGCCTCCCAGTGTCTCACTGCCAGTAGAGATACCCCACATACGGTCAGTGGTAGCCTTGCCCGAATTTCTCACTGCTGGCTTGAGCATAGTCAATGAACACTGGAGAAAAGTGTGATTTTGCTGTGCTGGTCAGCATCTGGAGTGGGGATAGAAATTGCATCTCCGTGTGACTGTTGAAAAAGAAAACTTTAGACTGGGTCATTTTGGATTTGAGCAATTACTGCGTTTGATGGATAAAAAAATCTTGCTGCTGATGTCGCATCTTGGGTATTAAATGAATAGGTTAATGGTAAGCTTCCTGGAGAAACTTCCTAAAAGCATTTTTTTTGCTAGATGGTGGGGGAAAAAAATGTGTGAGGAAACATCTGTTGTCCTTTGGAAGAACCAGAGTCGAACACCAGAAACTAATGTTACTTTCTGTACAGGAGCCCCTCCACACCAGAGCTGAGTGCTGATGAGCTGCCTGATGATATTGCCAATGAAATCACAGACATTCCACATGACTTGGAATTGAATCAGGAGGACTTCTCTGATGTTCTGCCGCGGCTGCCCGATGACTTGCAAGATTTTGATTTCTTTGAAGGTACCATTTTATTTTATTCTAATGTGAACACAGTCAGTTAAGTGAGTGTTTCTAAACTGCATTTTGAGGATTTGCTTGCTTTCTTACAGACATAAAGAAATTCTAGAGAAGGAAGTGTGCATTTGCTCTATTGTTTGTGATCTCTGAAGTAAACCAGACTTTAAGAAGGCTGTGTAAACTCTGCCTGCTCATATAATTACTGCTCTGAAAATCCTAATTGGTGTAGTATTTTAATAATTCATTTTACATTTTTACTGCCTGTCAGTGTTACAGTTAAATCAAGAGTATTCACAGTAATGGCATCTTTCCGCCATCGAGTGGGGCTGGAATCACAGTCAATGTTGGCCTTTTATAAAAACAAAAGAGATTGAGAATAAAATTTTTGAATATAGTTTTGGAACTGGCTTTTAATCAGAACTGTGCTTGAATTTCTGCATTCTAAAGCTCAGTACCTATCACATATAATATAGAAATTAAAATAGCCTGGAGTTGGGTACATGATTTCCTTGGTCATTTTCTGACATAACATGACATGAGACTATACTTGAGTTGAAATTAACCTTAATTATACCATCTGTATAAATTTTAGGTTCAGGCTGTAAGATGGTAAGTACAAGGAGGTTTGTGGACTATTTGTATTATTGCAGCATTGAAGAAAATCTTACATAAACATTTTTACTTTAAGTCTAGTAAGTTTAAGAGGCATCTCCCATTGTAATATGTGGAAGAGTAGGGTGGAGAGGGGGAGTTCTATTAAAGAGGAAGGTGTAATTTTTTGGTTTTCTTACCTAGTGAATACTGAATGATATTTTCTGTGTAGTGTAAGCTGTACTGGAAGGTCATCATACCTTGTAGCTCTGTAGTGAACTGTCTATATATCTCCGTCCTTAAGAGTGCCGGTGCCAGGCTCATCTGAGAGGATGTCTTCTGGTGTCCCTGTTTCTGCAGGTAAAAATGGAGATCTCCTTCCGACTACAGAAGAGGCTGAAGAACTGGAACGGGCCCTACAGGCTGTAACTTCTCTTGAGTGCCTGAGTACCATTGGAGTACTTACACAGACAGATGGTGTGCCAGTTCAGGAGCTGACAGATAGAGCGATAGGGGTGTTCTCTACAGGTGCTGGAGCTCCAGGAATGCAGTCCTTGAGTCGAGAGGTTAACACGGATCTGGGGGAGCTGTTGAATGGGCGTATAGTACATGATAATTTCTCCGGTCTGGAGCTGGATGAGAACTTGCTCCGTTCTGCTACCTTGTCCAACCCACCTACGCCCCTGGCAGGGCAGATCCAGGGGCAGTTCTCAGCCCCAGCCAACGTTGGCCTTACTTCTGCCACTCTGATAAGCCAGAGTGGCCTTGGGGAGAGAGCCTTCCCGGGACAGTTTCATGGACTTCATGATGGCAGCCATGCCTCCCAGAGGCCCCACCCTGCCCAGCTGCTGAGCAAGGCAGATGACCTGATCACCTCACGACAGCAATACAGCAGTGACCATTCACACTCCTCACCCCATGGAAGCCATTATGATAGTGAGCATGTGCCGTCTCCCTACAGTGACCATATCACATCCCCTCACACCACATCCTTTTCTGGTGATACCTTGGCAGCTACCTTCTCAGCAGAGATGCCCATGATGGCACAGCACTTGCTACCAACTCAGCTGGATGTGCCACTTAGCGGGGTGGTCAACCCCAGAACTCACTGGGGAAATCTTCCTGTCAATCTTGGGGACCCCTCTCCGTTTAGCAACCTTCTTGGTGCAGATGGACACCTCCTGTCCACCTCCCTGTCCACACCACCTACCACCTCGCACTCAGAGACCACACAGCCTGCCTTCGCCACTGTGACCCCCAACAGCTCCAGTGTGCTTCCGGGGTTACCGCAGACCAGTTTTAGTGGCATGGGTCCTGCCTCCGCTGAACTCATGGGCTCCACCTCCCCTAAACAACAGCTCCCTCAGTTCAGCGCAGCCTTTGGGCACCAGCTGAGCTCCCACAGTGGCATTCCCAAGGACCTGCAGCCCAGCCACAGCTCCATAGCTCCTCCCACGGGTTTCGCAGTGACCGGTGCCACCGCTACCAGTACCAATAACTCATCTGCACCCTTCACCACCTCCAGCTGAGCTTGTCTGCCTGGCTCCATGCAGGTAGATGGGGGACCTGTATTTTCTATCTTTCCTTTTTAACTTTTTCTTTATTTTTCTGTCCTCTCTTCCCTTTTTTTTTAAGAGGGGTTTGAGAAGAAAACCCCTTCTTCAGTACTGACCAGGGTTAGCCCTCTGTGAACCTTGCTGTAGTGTTCACATGTGCTTGTTATGCACTGGTGCTCATTTATTGCAGGCAGGTTCACCGTTCCCCAGTAATTTCTTAAGGATACAGCACAGTTATTGGATGTAATCGATCTTAGCAGTAAGACCTAGAAATGGGAAGATACCTCAGATCACAGGTGCATGTTACTGTTCCTTAGGGTTTGGATCAGTGCTTGCCATCCCATTAACATCTGGTAGAAAGTTTTCCAGTGGGCAGAAGTCTCCTGATTTATTTATTTTTTTTTAATTTACTTTTTTTCCAAAGGTAGCATCTGGCATGGAAAACTTGGCTGCACACATTGATATGAGAATGGTGCACTGAAGTCCTAAATCAAGATCATGGTTCAAGGATGAATTTGGCAGTTTCTTAAAATAGTCTCTTGACCTCTTCTGTGTGCGTGTGTATGTTTGGGGTGCAGAGAGCAGCAATTCCTTTTCTTCTTTTGGTGAAGAAGTGGGAGTTGTCCCCTTCCAGAACTGGTCCTTGTTCTTACTGCATGCTAATTTTGGGGTTTTTTTATTATCACGATTTGTAATTCACTGAGTAGCAAAGGGGTCGGTTGATTGGTTGCCCATACATTTGAAGGCTGATATGAAGTTAGCCCAGGGAAAAAAAAAAAGCCAGAAATAAAACCAGGATTGAAATAGATCATGGATTCATGAAGATTCCTGTGCAGAATTTCCCTCCCTTGCTGAATTACTGTGGCCTTGTAGCATTGATGATTTGCCTTTTCAAGTGTGTCTTTGTCCAGAACTCTTTTCTGACAGGCTGGCAGGTATTTCCCAGCTGAAATGGGAAGAATTTGGTTGGTATTCTGCCCATTCACACAAGTCTAGGTCAGACCCTTTGTAAGTTTCAAAGGGTTGCATTTCTCAAAATATGTCTAGCTAGTGAGATTTTCTTGGATGGTTTTTAATCCCCTGAGAGCCATATAGTTTTTTCAACACTTGTAGGGTTTGATACTCTGTTTGGGAAGCTGAATGTATGTAAGGAAGTAGCAGGTACCTCTCAGCAGTTATGGCTAACCAAAAGAGAAATCACTAAAGCAAAATAGATAAGAATTCCTTCAGTCTGCAGGATGGTTTTGTTTGTACTGATCACCTGCTAAAGATAGTATTCAGACTCTTTGTAGTAATTTCAGTTCCTAAAGACAGGAGTCAGCTACGTTTAGATTTTTTGGGGTTTTTTATGTTTTTTAAACCAAAAGATAGCAGCAGAAATTGAGGTGTTTACTTGCATCTCCTTATCAAGAAGGAAAAAAAGGAATTTTCTTGTGACTCTATAGGATTCAAACTTGCTACTGTACTCTGACTTTGACTGTAAGAGTAGCTCTTATTTAATATAACAGGTCTCTACTCTTCTTGGTTTGTTTCTGAGATGCAGATGAGAGAAAATAGAAAATTCTTCATTTCAGTCTTTTACTGTAGAAGACTGATTTCATTCTCCCTTACAGTAAAAAGTCCTACCTGTGTGTATTCTAATCTATTTCAGGAAATGAAGAGATAACCAAGCACATGTAATAGGGAGGCCTAATAAATTTTTTGAGCAAAGGATCATTAAATGAAATTTAGTTGTTATAGAAATTCATTTTGTTAGCAGTCAGATACACACCAAAATCTCTGACCCAAACCTCCTCTTCCATCTTCCTAAGGAACAGAATTTAAATGGGATAGGTCTTATGTCTTACTGTTGTAGCAATCATACTATCCCTCTTTTCTTGAAAGATCTGTCCTCTTTTAAATATAAAATAGTATGGATGATGCATATGTCCGTTTCTGAAATTGCAAGTGTATGTGGGTGGAGAAAACAAAAATTATTTTCATGCTTCTGTTGTTATGAAGTCATTATTTCATACTTGGTTAAATAGATCTTAATAATATAAACCGAATATTTTTAAGTGGTGATTTAAATATGTTTGTAACATTTAAATGTTTTTAAATCACAGAAAAAATGTAATTGAAGCCTATGAAATCCTGCTTGTGATTATCCTGCTGATTGAGGAATGCCCAGTGGTGTTGTGAATGAGGCAAATCTGACAAGGCTTTTATTTATTTTTGTATTGTGTTACCCATGATGTGTTGAGGAGACAACTGTTTGATTTGCAAATGATTTTTGTTGTGTCCATACACCTTCTTCAATGTGTTCAGGTGACTGACTGAAAAAGAGTGGAGAACTAGTAATACCAAATAGTTAATTCTTTAATCTGCTTGTATGTTCATGTAATTTTAAAGGGTGTTAATTTCTATACATTGGTTTCAGGACTTCAGTCTTGAAATGGTTCTTACACCCATCACACTTTTAATGAAGCTGCAGCTAATGCAGAGTATATTTACCCCACATCACATTTCCCTTTCTTAGCAAATGCTGAGGGGGAAGGGAGGAGAGGAGCTGAGAGCAAGGTTCTGCTTGGTCACATTGGTATAAATTACAGAGGAGTCTTTTTGTCTGTGGTCATATGAGTTTGTACTGATCTAACTCAGAACAGAACCCAGCTCCTAATCTGTGTGTTGATCTAGACAGGGACTTTCAAAAGCTGTCGGAGCTATGCAGGTCCATAATTCCCATTTGAAATCAATGGCCTTTATGTACCTGTATTTCTTTAAAATAGCTTAGGATATCAACTCTCTTCCCCCACTTAGATTTCCATTTTTGTATATTCTTTGATGACTCTTCCCAGAAAAGTGACTGCGTAATATTTTTCAATGAGCAAACTAAGTTTGCAATAAAGCTGCACTTTTAAAAATAAACTTCAGTTTGTATACATTTGAAATAGGAATCCCTCTGTCCTGTTTGACACAGTGTTCTGAAATGGGCCACCACTCTTGCCTTTGCCTGGTTCACCTCCCATTTTTTCACTGCCAATGATTTCATGGTTACAGCCTACCAAGCAGTTACGGGTCTTGATCTTAGCTTTACAAGGTGGATCATTCCAGGTGTGCTTCTACACCCACACAAACTGTTGACTTCAGTGCATCAGTGTCTTACTGTTGGATGCGAGAAATCCAAATGAGAGGTATGTGCAGTCAGAGATGTTTCACACCTCTTCCTCTGGGAAATACTGCAGGTCTGGTTAAGGTAGTCCTCAAGGCTATTATTTATGTTTCCCAAGTAGAATCCATGCTCCCTCACAAAGGTTGTTGAGAATCAGCTCTTAGACAATTAGCACTCTCATCACCCTTTCACCAAAGAGCCAGTGTAGTAATTTCAGTTCACTGATTTGAGATGCTCAATACCTGCTGTGCCCTTTATGTGTTAACAAATGGAATAAGGCTAGTTGAACCTAAAGGTTAATTTCTTTACATAAGATTTGAGTTTTAAAGAACTGGAAAAAAGAATCAGATATGGAATAGAATATCAGTAACATCATTTTTGGCAATAATAGCACCTCAATTAGTCGTTGTACAGAAAAGTACTTAAGGTGAATTTTGACAGTGCACAGAGGCTTATCAGGAATAGCTTCATGCTGGCCTGGTATGTAAGGCATTCTTCATGATACGCTTTGATGTTTTCTTTCACCTAGTAGGACTTTACACCAACTTTGAGGGGACTCATATGTACTTAGATACCTCGAAGTTGACTTGTTCTTTGGCCGTGTGTTACAAGAAGATGTATGTATGATGGAAGAAGAGGGAAAAGATGCATAATTTTGTCTCCTCCTTCCTTCCAGTTCCTCCAGGTTCTTGCTTAGATCACTTCTTGATAGTAGCATGGTTCTTTCTCCGTATGGTTGAGCATTAAGGCTTTAAACTGATAATGCTGAGAGGTAACACAGTTGCAGGTCTGCCTCAGGCACTGTGGAGAAGACGGCGAGAGCTAGATTTCCCACTGAAAATAGGGATTTGCAGTTCTCATTTGGAAAACATTGGAAATCCCTGAGAAGCTTATCACCTGCTAGGCAAAAATCAGAAAAAAAATTGTCAAAGAAGAGTTTTAACTAGTAGCAAAGAGAAGCCAAAGGAAGCGGCTTTTAAATTTTATTTTATTTTTAAAGGGAAGATGAGTATTGAAAAATTGAGAAATTCTGTTGTGAGCTGTTAGGCACGGTGTGATGCTACTGGCATTAGGGGTATGGCCAAGGCAAAAGGCCAAGGACTGAACATGCAAACCAGTAGCCAAATTCAGTTTGAAGCTTTGTTTTGCTGTAACCACATCTAAATCTATTCTGGTGTTGAATCTGCTTGCCAGGATAGTCCTACAAAGGTGTAAAATAAACAGTGGACAGGTGTCTTCCCTGAGAATCTGGCCCTGGTAACTACCTATGCTACTTCTGAACTCCAGCTCTTCCCTGAGCTCCTGCAGCCTCTTTGCTGCTATGTTTCCCTGTAGGCATTGACAGGCCTCCAAGGGTGTTTCTCTCTGTCTTTGTGCTGCAGTGAGCTAAATCCACTCATGAATTCTCGAACAGTATGACCCCTTGGGCAGAGAGGAGGGAAAAATTTTTAGAAGAGCCAGCTACCTGCAGTTGAACCTTTCAAGACTTGTGGACCGCAGGGACGGTGGCAGGAGGTGCCTTCAGCAGAAAAACAACAGAAAACTTACTTGCACGATCTTCTGCAGTGGGATGTTTGTGTGGCTGGCTGGGCAGCTTCCCTGGTGGAACTGGTGTATTTTGGCTTCCCGGGCAGACCTATTGTGAAGTCTAGTGATGGTAGAAACAGTAACTGAGGGAATAGTTTTGAGCTTATATGCTGACCAGATCCTTAGGTCTTTCTCATCTTCTAATCACAAGGTCTTTCTGATCTTTTGGGTAACATCTAATGATGGGGACTTGTGGGCTACTTCTTATACTTTCTTTCCTTCCTCTCTACACTCTTCTTCATTCTTGCTTCTATTTTTCCATTCTCAGACACTTCTTTAGTGTAATACCAACTGCTAAGTCTTCTGTAGTTCTGAGCGAATCTGACTGTAAAGTGAAACGGAGGAAAGATTCCTGCAATTCATAACATACATTTCGGATGCGAGAATGACAGTGGAATAGATCAAAGTACTTCTCAGATCAGTGAGTTAGGAGATGTTTCACAGCATGCTGTTAAGTCATGAACTAGATGCTGGGGGTTGCAACATTGATCATGGGAGTGTACACACTAGCAGTGAATATACAGGTATTTTTAGCAAGAGTTTACCTTTTCAGAAGTTGCTCTTCTTTTGAGAAATGTATCAGTAGAAAATCACAAAGAAAAATTTAAATTATTCTGTCTTAATACGCACAAGCCCAAATAAAAGTAAGAAGGGTTGGTGAAAAAAAAATTATATTTGTGTTTACTAAACCTAAACTTGGACTTTAGGAGATGCCTGGTTATGAGAGAGCTTAGCTCTTACCAGGTAAAGTTTTGGTCTTGTCTTTAAAACCAGACAAAAACATTGTAGTTGGGAAAGAAAAATTTGGTGGAGGAGAAGGAGTTAGAAAAGATGCATCTTAAAACAATGTTCTTGCTCATGTCTTCAGCCTCTTTTTTTTTCTTTAAAGAAAAAAACACAGTTGTGACTACTGGGGAGCTTTTCCCTTTGCTGTTCTGGTACTTCTCATGGTTGTTGAGTTCTTTGCTTTCCCCTGTTTTACTCTGCATTCACATACTCCTCCTTTAGCTATTATGGAATGAAGTAGTGGAAGTATGAAAGGAGAAAGTGGGCATGGCTGTAGGTTGACAGCAATAGTTGAAGAAGGCTTTCTTTATATGTCTCCTTGAAGTAACCATTTCAGTCTACTTTAGGTCATAGAATTTGTTTTGGAAGTAAATGGAATGAAACTTGGGCTTTTGACCATAAAACTGTACTTGATTGCTGTAGAAAAATGCATTCTTCCTACTCTTCCCCTTGCTAGTCCCCCAAACACTCACACAGTGACATGTCCAGAGTACTCAGCTGTCAACCACATAGGCATGTTGAACTTGGTCCAGTAATGCTAATGTTTAACCTGCTTTCTGTTGTTGTCAGCTGGTGCCCACGGAGATGAACTCTGGATAAGTAATGTTCCCAGATATCCTCTGGAAAACTTTAACTTTGGTGCAGATTGCTCTGATGTAGCTAACTGCGATGGCATTGGCTTCTACCTTGGAGTGGACTGATTTACCCTGAAATGACACTCTAACGTGCATCTTAAACAGTGTAGTTGGTTCTGGTGCAAATAGTTTCATTCTGAAGTGATGGACATTTTGATTCTCTTGCAAAATAGCTACATCCTACCAGAAGGGGTTGAACCAGTTTCTCTGAACAGTGATGACCATCACTGTACAGTTTTGGGTATGTCTCAGGGATTCCTTGTGGAAATAAGGGCAGTTAACAAAAAACAAAACAAAACAAACGAAAAAAAAAACCACAAAAAAA
>VYZS01005411.1:0-17033 GCA_013400695.1 Neodrepanis coruscans | reverse complement strand
TGTGGTTTGTACCTATGATTAGAAATTTAGTTACAGGGTAAATAGATCAAATTTTAAAAAATCCAACTACTGTAGCTGGAAGTTGTGAACCAAGTTTGTAAGACCTTTTCTTTTTTTTTTTAATGTATTTATCTCCAGTTAGCTCTGTGAGTTGGAATTTGAAAAGTTGGAACATTAGGAATCTACAGTGTCTTATTCAGGAATTTTTCCCCTCCTTTCCTCACAAAGGAATTCCCACTGTGACTTATAAATAGAATTAGACTGCTTGTGTGCATGTATGTATTATATATACACACAAAAAATATGCATTTGGGGGGGATGTATGTGTGATATGAATGTGTATATTGTATGTAGGTCATAGTTTTGTAAAGAGAAAAGTAGTCGAGAGGTGATGGAATGTATTGTAGAAATGTGATTATTTAGTAGGGGGTTGTTACGTCCTCACTGTTGTATAAATAACTGAAACTCTCTACTATATAATCTACTGTTATAAGGCTAACTCTGATATCATGTCAATCTTGCTGTTTTTCAAAAGAGTTGCATTGAGCCCTGTTTAAAATGCCATGAAAATACGAAGCTCCCAAAGACAGCCTTTAAATCAAACAAAAAAGGGACGAGGAGTAATGGGAGAAATGAGTTTTTCAGGAGAAACTGAATGGGAAGGTTTGCATTTGGTAGAAAAAAAGAAAAAAGTAAATAGTTTTAAAAGTAAATAATAATTTAAGGTAGAGCGTCGCCTAAGTGAGAGCGCAAGAAGGAGAAATCTTTGTTCAGTTTTATAGTCAACAGTGTCTGGCTTACAGACTCTTTCTCTTCTCGGGGCTCTCATCTCAAGTACAACATACAGAATCTTTTTCATCACGCTCAGCTTTAAACTTTTTATTTAAAGATACCCTTCCCCAATGAGCTTTCAGAATACTTATTGTAGATTTTAAGAGAAATGGTATATTAATTTATGCTATTAACATCACCTCATAAATTATAAGTTTTATACTAAAGCTGTATTGAGTGTAATGAATTATGTTGCATATGTGTTTTTAATAGCTATAAAATTATATACAAGCTTTTTTGGAAAAACAAACTAGTGAAGCACCTTTTTACACTGGATCTTTNGATGGGGAGGCATGAGAATTACTGTATCTTTGCAAATTAACATCCGAATCTCCTATGGTCTGACTCAGAAAATGTCAATCAGTGCACTTGTGTTTTCCAATTAAGTTGTGAGGGTCACTGTTTCTGGAGTGGTCTCCATTCTGTAAAAGGGTAGTAGATTTTTTTCTTTCCTGAGGATCTTTGTGCACATTCATTTTGCCACAGAATTGCGGTTTTGGGATAGCAGAACAAAATCTGGATTTAATCCAGGGAGCTTCACTTGTGCTGTGAAATTCTGAATTTGATTGTGGCCACTTACTTTTTTTCATAATTGGAGAAGGAAGGTTTCTTTATGGGAGTTCTCACTTAAAATTGTGAGAAATCAGAAACATTCCTACAGACTGGCCTACTTTTCATACTGTTCTATTTAGGCTGTAGAAAGTAACCTAATTGTTATTTGTTGATACAGTATCACTTCTAATTATGATGATCCTGATGACTTTAAAAACCTGTTTAGAAAAACAGAGTTTCCAGTGTTGCACAGAAATTTGAATTTTTTTTGTATCCCTCTCCTTATTATCATTACGTTGATACTCTCCAGGCATCCCTCCCCTTTTCCTTCTCCCCACAATTTGTTTTGGCACATATGCATACAGGCAAAAGGGCAGGGAGGTGAAAGTTGTCAGAGGCCTTTCCTTCTGCTTATTTGGTGGTAAAGTGAATTAGGAGCATAAATCTTTATGCCTTTATGGGGAAGAATAGACCCATTTTTGTGTATACCTGTACAGAGAGATATATCTGTATATGAGACAATGGTAGCACTTTGCTGAATGTGGACTTGCCCTCATGATGTACAATAAATATGAATATGAATGCATATGAATGCAATCAGTCTAAATCTATATCTACATGCATACAGTTGTTTAGATGAAATATACATTCTATCACACACATGTACATTAGTTGTAACATGAGTGTGTGAGTTAAAGAGAGGGACTATCCACGTAACATACATGTAACAGGTAAGCACTTGTGCCAGACTAGTATTTTTAATTCTTCTGAGGGACCTGGATGACTCAGTGACTGATCTGGTCTTGGTCACCATTGGTTTTTGTTACCTCAGACCTCACAGTGGAGTTTCCTTGGTACATCTCTGCTTTTGTTTTATATTAAGATTCATTGAGGCCTCTTGCAATGCCAACCTCTTCTGCTTCTCTGCTCCATTGCCTCCATTCCAGCTCCTCCTTGTCCCTGCATCTCTACGGTTTCTCTTGCTAACCGCAATCAGCTTTAATGGCCCAGTACAGCTCTGCTTATGCATTAGGGAAATTCTCTTGGTGACTGTAGTGGCAGCTGAATTGGGCCCTGAGCACCTGCTTGAACTTATGCAAAATTTCCCAGCTAATCAATTGTGCTTCAGTACCAGGGTGATTGATTTGCAGATGAATACAAACTTTTCATAGAACCTGAGGCAAAGCTTCCTAGCATATTAAAAGGTTAACTTAGCATTATATTTAAATTGTCAGAATGAGAAAACTCCACAGACCAAAAATTTTCTTCCAATTTTCCGCCCCAGGAAGAAAAATGGAGTTGGATTTGTGTTTCCCTTAACGCACAGGCAGTAAGCAAAAGGCAGCGCGGTTTTCTCTTTTGAGCAGTGGAGTTGTTATCAAGCATATCAAGAGAAACACAATTTGTTACACTTTACCATAAAACAGATTTTTAAAAGGAGTGCTGAGTTGACCATTAACATGCTAGCACTTTGCATCATCTAATTGTGTACTGGGAGATCTTGCTTAAGCAAGTAAATTATGGTTTTGTTTTATTTTCTATTTTCTGGCTAAATGGCGTGTCTATATCCTTTTAGCAGAAAGCAGCTGTCAGCAACCTGCTCAGTCACATTTTAGCGTTGTGTAACTTAGGCTTCAGTTTCAAAGGAGAATGCTGCTCCAGTTCTGTCACCAAGACACTGGATTCCATGTTTTCAGTATGGCTATAACACAATTTTTCTTGGCCACAATTCAGCCATGGAATTTTGTCTTCCTTACATTTCTGTTAGAAAAAGGTAATAGGTGTGCTGTTCCATCTGAGCTTTCATGCATACACAACACTTTCTATAATACATATGTTTGAGTGTGTGTATGGGTATGTCTGTGTACTGGGTGTGTATAATATATATTTATACGCACACATCTATTATGCTATTTTAGTTTATGTATGTGGAGAATGTACCTGGTGGTTATCTCCTGATATATACTCATGCATACGTATATTAAATATGTATATAGAGTGTAGATGTCCTGCATATACATATGTATATGTTATGAACCCTGGCTGGTAATTTTTTTCCACACTTTTTTGCAAATTGCTGTCCCTTATGACTTATTTTCATGAACCTGCATTATATAGAAGAAATGGAGAAATGTGTTATCAAAGTTTTATTTTAAAAAGGAGACTTTTAATTATCTAAAGCCATTTCTTACTGTCTTTTGAATTTTTAGTGCAAACAATACAAGAAAAAAATAAAACAGAGAAAACAAACCAAAAGCAAGCAGACAAGCCCTTACTCCCACTGTCATTTAGATGGACATAAGAAAGAAATGGAAACAAAAGTTTCTAAGTCTTTATTTCCTTCAGTGTTTCTGAGGCACACTGTAGTCACATTCTGCCCCATCCCCCTTTTGTCCAATTATAATTAATGATTCATGGTTTCTTTTACGCAGCTTTTACCCGCATTACTTTTGTAAATCATTGTTCACCTCCTACAGTCAATAGTACTGATATCACTAAGGAGATTTCATGTCCTTCTGTCCTTTTTAGGAGAAATACCAGTGCATCACTGTTGTGTTACATTTTAACATACTTTGTGGAGGATGGATGTTTTNNNTACTTTGTGGAGGATGGATGTTTTTATTGAAGATGTCTGTAACCAGTCTAACTTATTTAATGTGAGAAGCCTTCATTGGAATCTGTCATCTGTTTGTTTCCAACAAGTTTCTGCAACTGTTTTTTCACCAACATGTTAAATAATTCCCTTCTTATTTGATGCCCGAGGTTTTAGAATTTGGGTTTATTGTTGTGGGTTTATTTTTTGGGTTTTTCATCCCTTCAATTTCCAAAATTGAGTGGAGCAAAACAGATGTCAGGAGCTCAACAAATATCCTTTTTGCAGTTAAAAGTAAATATATTTATCCTAGATTTAATAAAAGAAGGTGGCAAGTGTACAATCTGAAGTGCTTAGAAGGAATGCTTACTCTTTTTAAGGCTGTCTCCAAGAAGTTTGTGTTTGGTGTCATTTTAAAGGTAGCTTGATCATGCTTTGATATCAGAAACAGCCTTGTAACAAAGAGCCTCATACAGTTGTTCTGTCACTAGAGTTTAAAATGTAAGCAAGTTGCAGTGGGAAAGCAAAGGTGAGGCAGTGTTTTTTGAACCAGTGAATTGTAGCTTGCAAATGTACCTGATTTTGAAGTAACTGCATGGTAGCAAGGATTAGCAGTCTCTTACACCCCTTCCTTCTTCCCTCTCATCCCTGACACATGTTCAGCATACCGTACATTGGGAAAAATAAGCAACTTACTCCAGCAAAGCTAATCCACTTAATGACTGCTTAAAGGGAACATACAAACTTGCATTGCTGCATCCCGTCTCATGGTATTAGCTGGAGGACTAGCTAATACGCACAAAAAGGCCGGGCCAGGTGGCTTCTGCAGATGTCGCTTTTGGAGAGTGTGGTGCATGGAGATGCCCAAGAAGAAGGATCCCTTCCTTCGGGGTCCCTGGCAGTGATGGCAACTTGCACTAGTGCTTTTAGTGCTGGAGGGTCACGGACAGCATTCCAGGGGCGGGTAGGAAAGCTTGTGTTTGTACTTTCCCTTTAAATAGGAAAGGTTGGCTCACATGTTCCTCATACTTCTCAATGAATGTACTGTATTACCATTTAAAAAAAAATCAATTAAATGATGATAGATTGGTCTCCTTTTGTTATCTGGTCCTTGTTTAATTTGTTTAAGGGTTTTTGTATACAAAAGTTTACATTTTTATGTATATTTTTCTTGTGTAAAAACTGATGTAATATGTGTATAAAACACTGTATGTATTATCTGTATATAGTGTGACAAAATGATTTTCTTTCTTTCTTTTGGATGTATTAATAAATCTTGCTGTGAAGTAGCTGTGTTTTACTATGATGAAACCCTCTTCTCCAAGCCATTTTGCTAAATCCAAGATGTATGGATATTGCCCAGGATAAAATCTAATCCATAAAGTGATTTCTTTTTTTCATTTAAAACATATCCTAAGTACAGTTATTAAACTGTCCTTTGCTTAGATTGCTGTAGTCTGATTCTCCTCTTGCTTATTCTCTGTTGCTTTCTAATGACATTAGCTAATTAGTTTTGCAATCAACCCGAGGCCTTCAGTCTCTGTCCTGATTCTAATTATACTGCTTTCTAGCTCTGGATTGCTGGTCTGGAGACCAGATCCTCTTCATCTTGTTTTCTGGTTTGAGAAAGTATAATTTAAGGGATATAGAATAGAATTTTGTCATGTATGTTGTTATGTTTTCTGAGATTTAAAAAATATATACCTGCTTCATCAATGAAACTGGTAAGTTGGAGTTTGGCATTATTTTGAGATTTGGCATGTGGTTGAGAAATGTTTGCTGAAGTGCTGTGGGGCTCTGGTCAGTTCTCATGCAGGATTGCCGAGCCAGGGCATACACGTCACCTGGAGCGGTCAGACACTGGGAATCACCACTGCCTTGTTTGGACATAGCTGCACGCTGGGGAAAAGCTGCCATTTTTGTGCCACTTTGCTGTAGCTGGTGCAAACAAGATTCCCTTGGCTGGCACTAACCTTCCTGTGCCAGGTTTGATCTCCGAGACTGGCTTTTCAAAAATAGCTTGAAGAAAGTCTGCTCTGTAGACAGAACTACACCTTGGACACTTCGCAGTAAGTAGATGGTTGCTGAATCTCCCTCTCACCATTTGTTTTGTGAAGTCTTTGCCTCTGCTTTCTGACATAAGGGAGTGTGCTTCCACTTTGCTAATTTCCATCTCCAACATATTTGAGGTCGTGACTTGCAAAGGAACAGTCGCATCCTTGGTGAGACCATCTTCACATTCTGTTTTTCATAAACAGTCTCAATGCTGACCTGGTCATCAGAATAACAACCAGCAGAAATTGATGAGAGAGAGATTCGGTAATTTGACTTCTCTTTTAATGAACAGTGGCCCAGCTATTCTAGACAGCATTAGGGCAGCATTGTGCAGTGCCAGTGTAATTCAGGCTGAGGGATAAATGGTGTTGGTGAATGATGTAGTCTTCCATGCTAACACATGTTGCAAAGATTTCATGGCAAAGATGAAACTGTGCTTTAATACCTTGTTCCTGGGAGATGTGAGTACACTGAAAGTGCTGCATCCAGATGTTTATCAACAGAAAGTGATGACAGAAAAGATCAGATGCTTAAACAAAAGGAGAGTGCAGGAATAGAAGTTCAGCACAGTATGGCTAGAGAAAATCTACTCCAAACTTGTTCTTTCTAGGGAATTTCCAAGGTTATAGGCCTGAGGCATTTGGACTCTCAAGGGGTAATAGTGTGAGGCAGTTCTGGGCTGTAATTCTGGCTGTGCATGTGGATGTTACAAAGCTGATCCTTAAAGTGCTCCATCTACAAGTAGCATTCAAAATGGCAAGAGCAGGATTTAATTCTTATGGAGAAAATAGTTTAATATCTAATTTTAACAAAACAGCAAAAGTAAGTTCTCTTTGCTGTAAGATTTGAGGTCATAATGAGAACTAAGAAGGTGGAAGTTGGGAAAATGGGGGCTCTTCCCTGGGAATGACATCCCGGCAGAAGCAAGATATCTGCTCTGGTCCCAAGCTGGGCATTTCCCAATGTGGACTTGACAAGAGACAGGTTGAGACTCCTCTGCTGACTAAGGCAGGGAGTGACTGTTTCAACTAGGGGTTTTTTTTCCCCAGTGTTTCCATGAACAACAAAGACATGCTGGTCTTAGAAAATGACTGCATGGCTCTCAGTCTGAAACTAAACAATCGGTCATTTTTCTAGTGCCACATTTCAAAACACAAATAGGTTTTGTTTGAAGTATCAGTTCAGGAAGAATGTGGGACTTTTTTTCCTTTGTGTTTTAACAGTCCTCTCCTGCTCCAACAGTAGCCTTTTAATATATGTCAATTATTTTCTCAGGCAAGCTCTTTTAGTTTGTACTTGAAAAGCAAGTGACATTTTGTTGCAAGAGTAAATGTTGTTCTTGTATTCTGTCGAGCAGTTGGAAGGAGAAACCTTTTTGGGACCTGGCTTCTTACAGAGGTGAAGACAACGTAGTCACAGGCAATTGTCCCATCTGCAGGAATTAATGGAGACCACCTTCCACACTCCCCTGAAGCCTATGCCCCAAGCAGAGGGGCTGCTACTCTGCAGCTGTCAGGTCTGCACTAGAGATACAGGATGCTTGTTTTAAGGGGCTAAGAGATGATTGTCATGTTTGCTGGCATGAGGTTCAGCCCAGAAATTACTGCCTTGTTTTATTTCTATTGCTAATTTATAACTTGTGGAAGGTGTCAGTGAAGAGTCTTGGTACCACTGAATCTAGGGAAAAAATGGAAGTTTTGTGCTAAAAAAGTCCCTGAAAGCAAAGTAGGGTTGATATTCAGGTGCATTCTTGGGCATCTGTAGGGGAACAGCAGTACATCCCCATCCAATACCTCCCTTGACAGATGTCCTTAGGACCAAGAGACTCGTGTATGGTTCACTGTTCACATCTCATTTGTGATGACTTACATAGCCACCAGTGTGGAGGAAAGTCCTGCAACATAAACTCTGGCTGGCTGTGTTTGTTTGTGCTCAGCTTGTACACTAGCTCCAGGTTCCCACCTGTTTAAAATATAAAGTGCTTACTTTCATACGTTCATACTCTTGGTGGAAAAAACCCCTTGTAATCAGCGAGTCCCAGAGTGCGCCCACAAATCTGGTTTGTGGGGCCCTACCATGGTGCCTGATGCTGGTTGGGCTGCTGATGCAGCTGTAAACGCTGCCACGTTGACCAGTACTTTCTCACAGCTCCCTTGTTTTCTGCAATCCCATGTTTCCTAAGAGGGTGTCATGGACTTCAAACACTTACAGCTTCTCCGTTGCAATTGTGTTGGATGTAGTGATGGCCTTTTGCAGCAGAAGAGAAAGTGCCCATGTGAGATGATCTTGCCAGCTGCAGTAAGCCTACGCTGTGACAGGAAGGGCAGTAAGGCTTGCATGGAGCACAGCTGGCATTTGCTGTGGCGACCTCCCCCATCTATCAGATCCTTCATCAGAGCATCTATGGTATAGCAGTATACAGATCATGCTAAAAAGAACATCACAGATTAAAAAAAAAACAACCTGTTTTTTCTTGGGTTTTAAGTGTGTTGGAGAATTTCTCTTCCAGCTGTGGATTTCTTGCACCAAGGCTTTGCATGTGTTATGTGCGGCAGCACTCACAGAGGAATGCATTGGGCCAAAACGTCAGCCAAGAGGGTAGCAACAACTCTGCCTTGCCCAGCTTGTGCCAAAGCATGGCAAGAATAGAGAGGCTGGTTTATGTCAGATCTGGGCCAGTCCTCTGCCAAGGTTTGATTTCAAGCTGTGAGTCTCAGTTGTAATACTGCCACATTGGCAGAGCGGGTCCACATTTGTGCTAGTGGAATTTGTGCAGAACCAGATCCTGGAATTGTTCACAGATATTTCCCAAAGTGACTGTTGTCACCATTTCCATATGGTACATGTGGTACCTGGTTACAGCTTCTCTGTATCTCTCCATGATAGTGCTGATCCCTTTCAATGCTAGGAAAGTTGCCTGAGTCCAGGGGTATTAAAAGCTCTTTCAACCACTTTTGGGCAGGTCTTCAAAATAATGCCTTTGTTGGATTTTATTTTCCATTTTCTAGTGAAAAATGGGATGCACCCAACTGAGATTGGGAGAGAGGTTTAAGGGGTGATTCTTTAAGTGCCTAGAAGGATACGGATGGGTGAAATCCAAGACACACAGGATTCTTCTCTGCACATTCCTGTTGCCTGTTGGTGCAGACATTTAAACTTGCTGCCTGAATCAAGAGACAAGTATTAGCTTCAGCAGAGGATACCTCCTTAAATGCATAGTCTTCTATAATTTGTGCTGTCAGCAATTTGCATACATTTGCTATGGTAGCTTTAGTAAAGAGTTTTTTTTAGTCCAGCTGAGTGATCAACTTAGTAAAACCACTTGACTTATATCTGAAAGCACATGATTATGGGTTTTTGTTGGGTTTGTCCTTTTTTTTCCCCAACCAGTTTAATGCTTTGTTTAATCCTGCAGAATGTAATTTTCCTGTTAACCAGCATTTGCTCAGTTAAACCAGAGCCAGACGGTTTAATCTGTTATTAATCTCATTTTTTTTTTCTGTTCTCTCTTGTGTCTTACTCTTTAATATAGCTTTTGTGTTGGTTTTATTTTCCTGTTTTGTGTCTTTTTTTTCCTCCCAGTATTTTGCCCATCTTATACAATGTTTTTGCCTTGTCCTCTCCATCTCTTTTTCCCTCAGACTGCAGCTAAAATTGTTGCTGAAGATATTCTGGTAAGCAAAATTAGATTCCTAGAACTCAGAACCATTCCTTGTCAAGACTTATCCTCTTCACTCGGCTCTTTTATCTCTACTAGCTCTGCCCAGGTGCAAGACCTTGCTTGGCAGAGCTATTCCTAATATTCCTAATCAAGAAATTAGAATCAGTTAAGGTCTCAGTCAGCCCTTTTAAAGATGATGGAGATGAGGATCTTGACAAACAATCTCAGAAAAATTTAGTAAAGCTTCTGTGATTTTTTCACTTGCCCTGCAAAGCTGGCTGCCTGTAGCAAATTTTCTGTGATGACATGCCAAAGTATGATGCCTTTATCAGACACCTTTTCCCATTAGCAATACTTTAAAGGCTACCGGTCCTGCTTGTGTGGGTTCTCAGTTTGCTGTGATGTTGGCTGCTTTCACACAGCCGTGTGAAAAGTGAGGGAGCAAAGTGTTTCACAGAGATCATGCTGGATCTCTTTTAGGATGTCCCTGGCTTTGGGCAGACTTTGCCCACAGGCATCACTGATGCCATCTGCCTTTGCCAGGTGACAGAGAACAGGGTTGCTAGGTGGCAGCTTAACTCTCAATTAATTGAATACATGGAGGCACTCTTTTCCTTAATTTCTTCCCAATAACATGGGATCTTTATCCACAGGCTTTCTATCTGTGTCTTCCTGCTTCTTCCTGGATTTTATGACTGGTGCTCTTGACCAATGCCAGAATCCACACTGGGCTGGTCTAAGCCAAGTCTGTAAAAGACAAACAATGCATGAATCTCTAAATATAATATAAACTCTACAGAAAATGATGAAGGATATGAGCAGAAAAGAGAAAGTGACTCAGTGTGACTCAATCTGTTCAGGATCTGTGGGTAACCAAAAAGATACTCTCCTTATCTTTCAGTTCTGGTGCCTGGTGGCTTTTTGATCCTCTTACTACCTTATCAGCACCCCCCAGCTCATATTGCCCACCCTGTCCTATATGACTGGCCATCCTGGTGTGAGAATTCCTGTCTGGAAAACCGGAGGTTTTTAAACATTGCGTCCCATCCATTGTTATTCTCCAGTCCTGTAGTTTAAATGCAAACCATCATGCAAAATTCTTAAATACATCAAAATTATAAAAGAAGCTCTTTTTTTTTTTTTTGGTCACCTCTAATGCCTAAAACAAAGTCTTCCATATATTTCACAATTCAGCCTTGTTTTCCTTCTGCCTTTTGTTTTCCCACCAGCTGTTTGAGACTTGATTTGCAGGGGAAGGTGGTGTTTGATAGAAGGAATACATGGATGACAGCAAATGACTTCAACCTCTTGCACTTGGAGTATTAAGTTTTATGACTTTCCCAGTGCTGTAAAACCAACACATGCTATTTTATTTTTCGTTTTGAACATTATTGTGTTTATTTTTCTTGCAAGGTTTTATACCAAGATAAGCATTCTCAGAGGTTTTTGTTTACTCTGGGAAAACAGCTTGGCAAAGGAAAGTATTACTGTGCAAGGCCTGCATTGTGAAGTTGCTTTTTGGCTGTAATTTTTGTGAAAGATGCCAGACTGTTAATAATCAAGAATTAAGTTTTCTACTTCTGTTTTCAAACAGGTAATTTGCTAATTATTTACTTAGGGATTGTTCCTTGCTAATGGCCTAACTGAATTCCTGGCATACTTCTAATAATCCTACTGTTGTGATCTGTGCAGGAGAGAAATGCCATTCTCCAGGGTGGAAGTGCAGAATGAAAGCAGTGGCAAGAGGAGAGCAGGGGTCTGAGACCTGTCCCGCTCTCCTGTACAGTCGCCCTGACTGCCTTGCTGGTGTGGATGCCTGCAGCATGTGGCAGCCAGCAGAGACCCAATGTCTCAAAGAATTTAAGCTGGTTCTAACATTATTATCTGCAAAGGTCTGTTTGCCTTAGCTGCAGGGCAGGATCCAGGTGTGTGGGTGCCTGCTGAGTTGCTCTCCAAGTGGAAGCAGTCTGCTTGTGGCCACACCAATGTGCAATGGTGGAAGAACACTATCATTGCAGATTCAGGTACAGCTGAGGCAGGACTATAGTATATTCTTGACTGAGATTCAGGCTGAGTGAACCTTGTTGCCAGTGCAACATGGCTCTCCCTCCTAGGCCCTCCTTGTCTGCACTACAAGCAAATACAGCTGTGTGCTCCAGACCAGCACCTGTGCCAGTCTGACAGAGTTGTTTGAAGGGACCTCAGTCAAAAGTGTGATCCCAGCAAGCATGTGGGAACTGCTGCACCTGGTATCAGGCCCTGTGAAGGTGCAAGAAGCGAGAGCACAGGCAGATGGCCAAGGGCTGGGAAAAGGTGCTTCATCTTGCCACAAAGGTGGACTTAACCTACTTTACCTACTCCATCTTTAGTTTTGCATTCCTGGTTTCATTTCATTGCCCAAACTCTGAAAGAAGCAGCAGACCTTTGTAAGAGGTTATGGTAATATAAGTACTGCCTGAGTTTTTAATAATCAGCCCAAAGTAGTTCCTGTCCTGTGGTGGGTTTATTTCAGAGTGGCCCTGATAGTGCTGCCAGGGAGCACATGGTGGCAATGACAGTGACAGTGCGTGAGCTGTAGGGCTGGGGATGCTGACAAGCAGGACAAAGCCCTCAGTTCTAACAGTTCTTTTCAAACCCAGAAATTACATCCTGCAATATGAGATATAGTCTGTACAGAGGCTCACATGTGCTCCCCGAGTGATATGAGATAAAGAAGAGCATGGGGAAGTGGAATATCTTTATTACTTTTTCAAGGGGAGATACTTTTTACTTTTCATTTCCTCTTGTGTTTTCTTTCTGTATTTGTACTTTCACATAAGGTTTAACTCTGTCTTTACATCATTCAAGTGAAGGCTTATATGTTTTATCAGGACTGTATCTTTTGTTTTCTGGGCTGAAAGTCCCAAACAATATGAAGCAGTCAAAGCCATGTACACATCTGGAGTCCTTTCATCTGCTCCAAACAAGCACTTTCCTTTATTCCTATTCACTCTCATTACTTAATTTCCTAAAAAGGCTGCAGCTCTTCAATGTCTGAGTGACGTATGTCAAAATGTCTCACTAGGCTCTTCCACTATGTGATAATTCAGTATATCCTGCTTCCAGAGATGAGGAAATACATTTCCTTCACTTTAGCTCATTACTCTTTAGGAAATTGCTTTTCTTCAATTATCCTGACAACCTGGATTTTGACAGCACCAGACTCACTGGGTTTAAACTTCGGCATCTCTGCAAACACTTTTTTTTTTCCTTGAGACTTCTCTGTCATCTATCATGTCCTTCCTAGACAGGACCTTTTATTTGAGACTTTTCTTATGTCTATCACTGGAAACAATTTACAATATGGATCCTGAAGTTTTAAAATAAACGTGGTTTACTGTCCTCTCTCTGACAAGGTAATGCGTGGCTTTGCAGGCTCACGGTGATCTCCACAGGTGAGCTTGTAACTACACATCCTGTACTAATGTAACTTTTTATGGACAAATTTTATAAAAAGAACCATCACTTGTGTTGTCTAGAACAGGATCTTAAAGGAAACATTAGCAAAGAAAAACTACAGGGAGAACTCCTTACTGCTTTCTAATCAGAGTCACTTAACCTATCCAGAGTAAAAACCACAGATTATCTTGCAGAGAGCACAGCCCTCACTATGTTGGTTTGCTCAGCAACTCTTTGCCACTCCTTTGTGGTGTCCTCTGAGGTTGTCTTAGAAGGCTCAGGTCCAGAAGGAGAGTGGCCCCATACTGAGACATCTGGTCATTTCATGGCTAAAACAGTAATGCCCTGTGCTCATGCACATACTTCTTGGTGCTGTAGGCACCACTTTTCTACCTCTCAGGAATATCTTGAAGAGAAAGCATATGACTGTGAGGTGTTGCCATGCCATGCAAGGGAGGAGGCAGCTCAGGTGGAAATCTATATCAGTTCATAAGAAGAAAAAATTTACCAACACAAGGGACTATTTATACTTAATAACAGTCTTGCATTTGAATCCTAGGCCTTAGTAAACCCATTTTTTCTTCAAAACTGCTTCACTTCACTTGCACAAGAGTCATGACACCCCTCCTATGGGCTGTCCTGATCCAGTCATCTCTTTGCTGCAGAAATCCTACTTGCAAGCAGAGTGATCCTCCTTGTTTTCAGTTTCCATCAGATCTAGGTGAATGGCAGCACATGGCTCTCTCTTGGGAAGTAAGTGGCTCCTGGCTCTTCCCTTTCACCATATTCCTCCAAGAATTACATGTTTTATGGTAAAGTTACCCTTCCTTAACCAGCCCTTTGCTGGTGACACTGGGTAAGACGCATCTATTTGCTGAAGACCTGCAAACTAATGTTGATGTTACTCCCTTCCTAACCACTGCTTAGAAGATGTATCTCATCTTCAGGTGTAATGAACCTCTCTAAGCTTTTCCTTGTCTCGTCTCCCACTCTGAACATTTCTTGGCAGTTACCCTTGACAGTCTGATGGGAAAGCAGCTTTGCTAGATAAGTGTATCACTTGCTGATTATTTTTTCCTCTTTTGTGATCCAAAAGCTCCGGTTGGATATTCATTACCTGGGCTCTCCTTCAGGAGAGAGAACAGACTGGCCAGCAGCAGCTTGAGCATTAACAGGCTGTCAGGTAAGTGAGTCTCATGGTTCTTTTAAGGACACAGCAACTGTGCCTGCCTGGCTCCACAAGTGACAGCAGCTGCCTTGTCCTGCTGGGGTGGCTCTTCTACAGGCTTCACCAGCTTGTCTTAGTTTAGTTCTGGGTTTTTTGTAGCTGTTTTGTTACTGACTTTAAGGCAACCTCAAAACTGCAGGTGTGCTCTCCTGTTGACAACTCTCTTGCCTCCAGTTAACACTAGACACCAAACTGTTGGGAAAATTAATGGCACCTGTAAATTCTGTGCACTTAAATACTGAACTGCTTCATTTGCAAGTACAATGAGGTATTTTGGTTCGGAGGCCTGTGCCTCATGCATCTGCATATTTTAAGCATGTAAACAGCTGGAATTTGTTCTGCAGACCTGCTCCATTGGGTAGTAGGCAGGCACTCTGGTGTGGCTGTACAAAGCAAACTGGAGATGTCTCCTCAGCATGTCCTGCTCTTCCCTTGTCCCCCAGTGGCTTTGAGAACAGCTCTCTATGGTTCCCTTCGGCAAACCTGATTATTGCTGAGGACTCGAGACACCCTGGGCCTCACAGCAGGGTACCTTAGCCCAGTTGAGACCTTGTACCAGAGCCTGAAGGTAAGATTTAGGTCCAAGGAACCTGCCTGGCCCTCACTGATCTCAACACAGCCACAGACATTAATGAAGAGGACCTACCTGCCCTGAGCCAAGGGTGCAATTTTCTGGAGCCCACTAGGACTACATTACCTGGGCTTTGCAGAAGGGGCAGCATGTGTGTGGTGTGCAGGCAGTTAAATTGAGCAGGGATGCACTGCTCTCCCCCTCTCTTGTTGTTTCCCTCCAGCTAATCTCAAGTCATTTTGAAAGCTCATATTTTGATCTCACTGTATACAGAAAACATAACAGCTCCAAACCCTCGTCCCAACAGCACACAGGAAGGCCATTGCTGTGCTCCCTGTCAGCATGCATGGCTTTCTGTCATGTCCTGAGGCTCAGGTCAGCAGGCAGAGCTCTCCCATAGTGCTCCCAGGATGGCAGGGGCTCAGGAAGCTCCAATACCCATTCAGTGAGACCTCATGCTAGGGAATATGGATGGAATTTGCTCCCTGGCCCCTTATGCCTCTCGGTTACAACAGCTGCTCCCTCAAGGAGCAGAGAGAGAGTAGCTCCAGCAGTGGGCTGGGGAGGAGGTTGCACAGCTGGCCAAGGCAGCAGCTTGTTGTGGCCCTGTCCATGGCAGCCCTGAGCTCTTACCTGTGGGGCTGCTGGGGTGAGGGCCCAAGGGCCTTCCTGAGAAAATAGAAACTGTTCTTAGAATTATGTTTTAGGCATCTCATCTGCCAGGTTGCTTTGTGGGTGGGTAGCAAGTCAGAGGCTCATGGCACTATCCTGTCTCTTGGGTTCTCTACTGCCCAGACAGGAGCCAGAAGCCCCAGGAATGCATGGATTACAACACATGGCAAATCCTAATTTTAATTCTAACATTCAGTTGCTGGAGCAGCTGCGTGACCCCCAAGCTTCTCTGCCTTCCATCTTGTAGAGGTACAGTTGAAGAACTGCCTGAAGTTTCTCCTGCATCTGAGACTGGCAATGTTTCCCAAGTAGAGCAGCCCTGTGCTTGGTCAGAAGATGCCAGCTGCCCTCCTTCTCCTGCCCTGGCTTCCTCACCTCTCAGAAAGGGCTGAGGCTGCCATATCCTCCATGGTCAGGCTGTGGGTAGTGCCGTGCACAGCTTCACAGCTTGGCCCTTGTGCTGGAAAAGAAGGAAATTTGTTTTGAAAGAGGAATTGCTGAGAAAACACCAGGTTGACCATGCAGGTGGGACAGGCAGAGTGAGCTGCTGTGAGGTGCCTACTCCACAGGATAGAGGGATGATGTGAAGTCATTAGACAGGCGAGTGAGCTGTGATCAAATGAGCTGAGTTACCTGCAAATGCAAAAAAATCAAAGCGTGTCAGGGAAAGCAGGTACACAGAAGGGATAAAGAGCTCAGTATTAGCCTCCTTTTGGGAAAAGTGTTAGGGCAATAATAACTTGCCAGGGCTTTGATTTCTGGTGAATGCCTATGATGCAAATGATCTGTTCACTGCTGGTGGAAGTTTTTGTTGAGGGTTCGGAGACCAGAGGAAGCAGCCCACATTCATAGGCTCTCTCCAGATAAGGAACTGTTTGATAATGCAGTGTCTTTGCTTTCAGAATGGGTAGAGCTCATAGGCTGCACAGGCAATTCAATCCAGCTGGCAGCATGCAAGGTCCTTTATTACTGTTTCTTATGATTATTGTAATTTTTGTTGTTATTATTATGATTATTGTTATTTGTTATTACAGACACCTGCCAAGACACACAGGCCATTTTTCCTGCCTTCCTAAATGCCTAGTTTGTTAGCAGTGAATCTGTGGGTACATATCCGAGCAAACCACGGCCTCCTCTGCCAGCATACCAATGTGGGTGCTTTCACAGGGGATTCCTTGGCATGAACTAAGCCAGGTGTGTTGGGGGTGTATGTGTGCACATCCGTAAGATAGACTGTAATTTCTTAACCATCTTGCTCTTTCCTTCATACTTCAATTTCCAGACCACATAAAATCAAGATTCTGTACATGCAGAAGTGTGTTTCTCTATATGCTTTTACCTGCTAAAGCCTTGGTGTCTCACAGGGCTGCAGTTTGTGTGTGTTGGAGTGAAATTCTTAATACATCCAGGGAAAGTCAAAGCTAAAAGACTT
>VYZS01005408.1:0-11636 GCA_013400695.1 Neodrepanis coruscans | reverse complement strand
TTATACATATATATATATATATATGTATATATATATATACATTATATATATATATACACATACAAGGTTTTGCTGGACAAATTTCGGAAGCTTCTTTCAGGAGAAGGCAATATCAAAGTACTGTATCTTACAAATACAGCCCTCATCAGAGAATCAAAAGGCCTGTTTTACAGGAAACAGTATCTTACAAATCAGACTTTGCTAGTATGAAATGCACTTTGTGGTTAAGATCGTTTAAGTTTTATGTTGAGTAAAGAAAATAGTAGAGCTCATGCTGAATTTAATTAAGTTATCCTACCTAAATTAGTTGTTTTCTGGTGAAGATAAATTGCAATGCCTTCATCTTGGTTACATCAGGTCATTTTCCACTAAGAAGCCCATGCAAATTTACAGGAAGACTATTATGTACTCAGACTCCCTGGACAGTTTTTAATCCAGGAGCATAAAAAATGACCACTACCCCAAGTAATGGAGTCCCATAGAGTGCCCCAAGACTATTTGATCAAAACAGCTACAGAACAAGTAACAATTTAGTTGAAGTCATACAGAAGGCTTCCTTTTTGTTCCTCTCATCTCATCCCTTTTTCTTTCAGACAAGAGAGGCTGCTCAGGAAGTGAAGTTACTCCTTATCCTTTGTCACAACTGTGAATCAAAGTTTAGAGCTGACAAATGAACTGACAAATGAGATGGTAGATGTAGATTTGGTTATGAAGAGGAACTTGTTCAATTTCATTGTCAGGCTAACAACAAAGGAGAAAACTCTAGAGAAATAAGAACAATTTCATCAGATTGTGCTACCAAAGGAATTCAAGAACCAAAGAAAGACCAGGATTCCATAAGTGGCCATAGCTTTACTAACATAGTTTTATGTCTCAAAGGTCAGCAATATGAGCAACAAAAACCCCACATCCTCCTTTATATATGAAGCCTGTCATCTTAACGCTGAATGAGCAATTTAGAGAGCCTTGTAGGCACAGTGTACAAGGCAGGCTGCAGAAAAACCCTTCACCAACATTGCCTGTAGTGGTAAAAGCTCTCATTTTGACTTATTCAAAGAACAACGTTCCCCATTAAGCTTGCTTAAGAGTTCCTACATATCATGAGATTACTCTGCCTGGGAGTCTGCCACTGACTTTTGTTATAGAATTATTATTGATCCTTATGGATATTAGTTGGCACCACCCATTACTAATGTTGTCAGACAACTTCCACTGGAACACCTTATTTACCAATTTTTTTTAAGGTTTCGAAGATAAATGAGCAGAAATTTTCCAGTCCAAATGTTTGCCTGTTTAATAGAGAAATTCCAGAATATTTCATCTAGGAACCCATCCAGAAAAAGAAATATTTTTGTTTAAATGTTAAAAACACTTATCCTTTCCTACAAAATTTCCACTGTCCTCTGACTCTGCAAAAGGATCATGACTTTTGTCGGGGCTGACCTTTTTCATCAAGAATGTGCCTTTTGCCACTCTGTTGAAAATCAGTCCGTATGGCTTCATTCAATGTCTTTGCAAAGTCAGGTTTGCATAGGTAAGTCCAACAGAAATTGGCCAGCATTTCTGAGATTTAAAAGCAAGTTTCTGAAGACGTATCTTTTCTAAGAGTGCTTGAAAGCTCTCTGGAGCTGTAAGAAACTACATCCTCTGTGTTCAGGCAAAGAAGATCTTTCACTTTCTTTGCAAAAAAACCAAATTCACACCAAAGAGAGATGTAACTTTTCATCCAAACAGAAAAAAACCCTGAATTTTGGACAAACAGGACTGAAAACTTTTGCTTTAGCACTAGTTCCCTGGTTCTTAAGAGTTCGATTTTCTGCATGATACCTACTCTGAATTCTTAATTTAGTTGCAAAGACATGGGTTGTTGTTGATCATCAACTTACTCAATTCATACAATCTCAACATCAGTTTGAAATGCGGTCAGAATTTTTTCAAGCTATATTAAATTAATAATACCATTATTTAGAAAACATGCACAGGAAACCATCAGTCCCTGTAGCTTTTCTTCTTGGCCTCCTGCTTTTGCTCTTCCAAATGAAACTAGTTTTATTTACAGAAGTAGATTTCTAGCATATCATAAATAAACATATTTAAATCGTACCATCATCTGAGGAACAGCTGCTCCTAAGAAGCTATGGGCTGTGGAATTTGAGTGCAAATCCAATTTAGATCAGTCTCCAAGAGCCACTGCTCATAAAACTGAACATAATTTGTTGCAATTGGCAACTTCTACAGAAAGAAACTTGCAAGTTCCCCAGTACAATAAAGTATACGGCTGTTGTTAAAATGTGCTTTCTGCAGGGGTAGGGAATGGAGAGAACAAAAGTCAAATACAGGTTTCCAATTCCTTTTCCAGGATATAGGCATATATGTATTATCCTTATTAAAGTTTGCTGGGAAACTAAAGCTATAGGAAAAGTATTAGTTTTAGCGCAGTCTGATACCACAATATTTACAGTTTGCTTGAGAATCCTGAAAGATTTAAAATAAGCAGTCAATTACTGCGTTATCAAATAAATTAGGAAATATATCTAGAAAAGCATTTGGTGAAGACTTGGAATCATCTATCCTATGTTAAGAAATAAAACTATGAAAGGAGATTTTTTTTTTTCACAGAGCAAAATAATAATTTACAGAACTGTGTTATTCCAAAGATATTGATAACCTAATTCAGCTATAGGTGATACTAGAAAGTTGCACAAAATCAACACGTGTACATAGTAGTAAATAAAATGAGCTGGTGACCATTCCCCTGATGCTGAGACCTATCAGCACACATAGTTGGTACTCTGCAACAAAGCCTTTCTCCAAAACATAGTGGTTTCATGTATATGAACAATTAAAGGCAGATATCCTTTGTGAAGATAGAAGGCAAAAACCAAATCCAAATCAAGGAGCGTATTGACATTTCATCTGTGTGGAGTCTAATGGCACTAGATTTAAACATCTACTTTTTCATCTTAGTATAAACACAAGGAAAGGTCCCCACCCAAGTTTTGGATTGTTGAATAGTCTGTATTGTTAATATTTTGTCTCTTTCCTAATGCAAGAGCTAGCCTTCCTCCATTAGGCACCAGGTGAAATTCTCATGTGTTACTACTCAGAGACATGCACTTTAAATGACAAGGGTCACTTGGGTAATCAACACTGCTCTTGATGCTTCATAAAATGGCACATAGTTCACCAGTGTTTTGGGAAGAACAGCCTTGATGTCAGGAAACCTTTCCAAGTATATTACTCCCAGAGGTGTTCCCAGGAATACTTTTCAGAGGAATAAACCAGCAAGTGAATTTTCCACACTGTGTCATGGCTCCTTCCTAAGGAGCATAATAGAAGTAACTGCAACATACACACAAGTTAAGATTTGTTAGCTTGGGTGTAACATTTTTTAACATGACCTCTCTCTGCACGAACATGAGTCTACCCAGTATTTGCCCAGCAAAGGTCTCTGCTAGTTTGAGGTCTTTATATCACTTTCCATTTTATAGTGTAGATTTTCCCTGGAGGTGGCAGCATCAGTAAGTACCTTGCAGGAACTGGCAGAGGTATAGGGAAAAAACCTTCTTAAATCATTGAAGTTTACAGTGGTTTTCCACCTATACAGAAGGCAATTTCAGCAATTGCTGATTGATTTTTAGGCAACTGCAGCAAGTAGCTTTGACCACTAAAATCACGAGGACAAGAACACAGGAGTAAGCATCACAGAGAAAGTCGAAAAAGAAATGATAACAGAGTCCCCTGCTGGGTAAGCTTCTTTATTCCCTTATCTAAATTCAGCTGCAATGTGACTGAAAGCAGGCCTGCTCTCTGCAGGCAAGGTTTTAGCTCCAGCCTGCCTCTTGTTAAATTTGCCCTATATCTGTGAGACCACTTGATTCTCCAGTATTATACATACCTACACCTTTGACATAGATTCCAGTTTTGAAAATCTTGTCTGTAGCCTTGGCCTCCAACAAAAATGTCTATGAGGTATTTTTGTTATTTATTAGTCTTAAAGAATGTCATACATTGTTTCCTTATAGAAGCTTTTACATATGGAAGCAAACGGCTTCCAATCATGACATTCAAGAATATAAAGAAGAATATAAAGAAGAATATCAGTTAATTGTCGTAGGCTAGCATACATTGCATTCTGAAACACAACTATATCACCTTTTTCACAAATTCTGTCTTGCCTACTTGAAAACACAAAAATGGGCTAGGCGATTTTCAGTTTTCTTATCTGTCTCTAACTTGTCTCCAGTCATTCATACAGTTGGTGAGAAATTTTATCTTTGAGACTGTCAGAAGTATCAGCTTAAAAGGCTGATACTTCTTCAAGATACTTCAAAATATTTATGGCTCTCCTTCAAGATACTCATGGAAGGAAACACAAGTTTTACTCTCACTTAAATCAACAGCCAGGATTTGAACACGGTGTTGCTCAGGGTCTTATTTCTACATGTTTTGGACTTGTCATGTTACTCCAATGTCTTTATTCACCTGTTTTGGTGGGGGGTTTTTTTAAATGTTTGGCAGTTGAATTAAACTTATTCTTCTTTTTTCCCCTTCTTTGCTTTCACTAGAATTAAGTGAACATGACACAGTCTTACCTTGCCTCCATTCCAAAGCCTTTACATAAACAGAGTCAAATCACCTTCTTTTTCCCTTCACCTAAACTTGCCTTTCGTTTCTTGTAATGTCAGATAATTATATGAGAATCTTTTCTTTCACTCAGAAACATGGTATATTCTTATTTAATAAAATTTTTGTTTACTTATGTTGACATCATATTCAAATTCCACAGTGAACATATTGTTAATTACCTTTTAAAAGCAATTTTGGAAGTGCTTTCTTTATTTTCTGATGTCTATAAGGAAGACCTTCTGAGCTTTTCTAGTAATTTGTCTCTAGCCAGTCAAGAAAAGGGTTGTTATGAAGAGCAGACAAAACGTATGTCCTTTAAATATATATTAACCAATTTTAGACAAGACTCACTACTATCTTTTTCTTAGCTATTAACTTTTATTTCATTCTTTTCTACTTTACCTACTTACCCTTTGTGCTTCTATATGAATCATCTACAAGACACTACTCTGGTGTTACCCCAAGGAATTGACACACATCTCATCTCTGCAGAAGTTGCCTAGAAAACATATTCCCCCAAACATGGGAAAAATCCAAAGCAGAAGTCCAGCAAGAGAAACTAATAAAACTGTTAAGAAATGAAATATATGTGAAATTCATTCCAAAAATGGGAAAAAATACTAACATTTGAAAAATATGAATTTAAACATTGTACTATTAGACGTTCCAAGGAAGTAAAAAAACAAACAACCCACTGCTCTAGCAGTCTTCTATAAGCTGCTCTCTTTTTCACCTCACAGCCTGTAGGTTTCCTCCTCAGAACATCACAGTAAGCTGAATGAACAAATCTTTGGTCTCAGGGAGAAACACATTTGTGGTTTATCTAAGAGTGTTTAAGAATGGCATATTTATTCTTTATTAGGATATGGATTTGGACGAGTTTAGCATATTCAGTAGATCATAATATTACAAGTTTTCAAGTTTATGTGTAGTCAATGTATGTATGTCAAGTTTAAGATCTCTTAATAGCTAAATAAAAGCTAGTAGTAGAAATAAAGTCACTTATCTACACATACTTTTATGAGGCTGCAGCCTAAACAGCAATCCATGGTGCTTATTATTATGTTTTGTAAGACTAATGAAGAGCAGCAACACAGATGAAGACTTTAGGAAAGTGAAAGTAATACCAGCCTTCAAGAAGGAATGAAGAGAAGGCATCATATAACACACACATCTTCTTCTCTTAATGTAATAGTGGAGAATATGCTGAGATGAATTATCAGTAAGCAGGCAAAAACTAACTGAATCGTGTTTCTTAAAGTGTTCAAAATGCTGATGAATAAATGTGGGTAAATAGCCCAAATATGGTTAGCTCTTATGATAAAATTAAATAGCCACTTAATATTTTGTGGAGTTTTTGTCTACCAATCAAAGTAGGGCATGGAGATTAGGGAGGTGTGTAATAGATATAAAGAATTTGATTGTTGAGTAAAATACTGATATTTCAGCACACCAGTATTCTGAATTTTTAGCATACTAGTTTGTCTTAGCTGAAACTTTTATTTTCTTTAATAGCAAACCTGCAACAGGGGAAGTTTTATTGTAAACTGTGGATCTGAATAGTCACATAATTGGTGTTGAGCCCAGTCCATTGCAGATTTGTTTAAGAATGATATTAACAACATGATGAAGTCATGCCTTCTGTTTCTGAAAGAAAATGTTAATGAGCTTGCCAGAAAACACGAAATAGAGTTGAAATTATTTTAGTAGAAAATCTTGGAAAAGCTACAACAACTAATCTTTTTCCCATATTTCTGTTTAAATTTTTCCTCCATTAAAATTCTTTTTCTGACTAATTTGATATATTGTTTTCTGCTCTGTGAAGTCTGACCATTAAAACTTCAGGCTTGAATATTACCTGTTTGTAGTTTATTTTTTAATAAATTTAGTTAAATCTTGGTCACTCACATTTAAGTAAGCATTTATTTTTAGTTCTGTGAAAACAAATATTTTCCTCTGAACAGGACTTGAGGGCAAAGTTCTAACCTGTAGAACATGTCTTTTAAATATTTTTTGCTTGCTAGAAAATTCCTAATACTAGTAGGATAAAGCCTCCTAAATATGTTGGCCAGATTAATTCCCTCCCTACTATCAGGATTTTTCTTGCTTCTTGTGGATGGGTGTTTAAATGATTGATCTTGTTTTCCAGTCTGTGCTTTATCTATTAACACATTGATCCATGCACTTCTGAGAATATTTGCTTTAGACTTGCTGTCTGTAATGCTGGAAGAGACAATGTTTTTTTGACTTTAGATGCCTCTCCTCCTTTCTCTCTTGCCTGTTTTTCTATAAAGCCCTTCCCAGAAGAGGTTTATAAACTTTGAGTAATATTCCAGTAATGTTCAAAGATCTGGTGCTAGTCAATAGGATCCATTATATGCTAATAAAATCTCAATTCCATCTCTGTTTAATGATTAAGCGTTAAAATAAAAAATTTCTTCCCTTTAGGGCCATCAAAACCTTGGCTTTCCTGTGACATCTTGACTTTATTTCCTTTCACTCATAGGACACAGAAAATAACTCCATAAAATCCTCAACTTCATGTCATGTCATGTCATATCATGTCATGTTGTCATGTCATGTCGTGTCGTGTCATGTCGTGTCGTGTCATGTCGTGTCTTACTAAGATATTCACTGGCAGAGTCTTCCTTCTTCCATACACTTACTTCTAATATAAATTCAAGTACTAAAGTAAAACTGTTTAGTTTTGTGTTAATAATTGTTCCTAACTGCTAATCTATAGGTTTAATTTTCTTCTTCACTAGATAAGTATATTTCAGTAAATGCACTGGTGTCAAGGACCTGAGTAGAATAAAGCCATTTACTTAATGCTAAGTGGAGTGAAGTTAGTATGCATATCATGGGCACAGACAGAAGCAAATGTGAGCTAAATATGATTAGAAAAATCCTGGTCTGCCAAGATTTGGTCTAAAAAATTATAATATTGAAAAAAAGGGTATAACATAAATAAGCAGATTTGTATTCCTTCTCTGCAACAATGTCCCTCGTTTTGGATTATAGAAGGATTTCAAGTCTGTGGTCTCCAAGGTGAATCACAATGCAGCTGCAGAATCACCTGACAGCTTGCAACACAACAGCATCAACTGCTGGTCTGTTTAATGAGGTGTTGCTTTATAGTAATGGAAAGGGGCTCAAATTAAAATAAAACAGTATAGAGAGAAGCAAAGATACTTGAAAGAGATTCTCTGAATATACAGCAGTTATGGACATCTGATAAATTGTAAAGTACAAATAAAACTTGCAATCACAAGATAGAAACTAATCATTTGTGGTAGAACACTCATCAGGAGAGAAGAAAAACCTTGTCATTACAGCAACACANGGTCTGCCAAGATTTGGTCTAAAAAATTATAATATTGAAAAAAAGGGTATAACATAAATAAGCAGATTTGTATTCCTTCTCTGCAACAATGTCCCTCGTTTTGGATTATAGAAGGATTTCAAGTCTGTGGTCTCCAAGGTGAATCACAATGCAGCTGCAGAATCACCTGACAGCTTGCAACACAACAGCATCAACTGCTGGTCTGTTTAATGAGGTGTTGCTTTATAGTAATGGAAAGGGGCTCAAATTAAAATAAAACAGTATAGAGAGAAGCAAAGATACTTGAAAGAGATTCTCTGAATATACAGCAGTTATGGACATCTGATAAATTGTAAAGTACAAATAAAACTTGCAATCACAAGATAGAAACTAATCATTTGTGGTAGAACACTCATCAGGAGAGAAGAAAAACCTTGTCATTACAGCAACACATTTCCTAAGATTTCATTACATATTAACTCAAACTAAAATTGCTTGTACTAAAGGACTACAACTCATCACTAAGGAAAAGTTTCCTCACAGAAATTCTATCTTTTCAGAAAGGCACGTTCACATTTTTCCTGATACCATGCAATGAATATAGGTTGGACCAGATGATGCGGGGTTTTGTTCTTTTTCCCCACCATACAGTTTATTCTTTTGCAAGACATAATTGCCATGTACAGTTTGATTTATCTAGATATCCGAAGACTGAAGCTTTATTCAGATAATACACTAACAGACAGGAATGGCTTTCAAATCCAGATGCTTATATTATGTCCGTCCTGAAAGCTCTGTGTTTCCCCTACCGTGCCAGCAGCACTCCAATTCAGTCTCATATTCAGTACACTCCCTGGCTTTAGAGGGTTGTATCTTGAATGCCTGGTTCAGGAAAGGCCGCATTTTGTGGCTTAGCTGTACTTTTCCCTAAAGAGGGAATTCATTAATGAGATAAACAGGCTTCTTGAGGAGAACAAACTGTGACAACCAAGGTAAGAAAAGAAATTAAGACATATGATAGAACTGGATGGGCAATAAGGAGAAATTCTCCAGAAAGAGGAAGTAGTAACTAGTGTTAAATATAAGAGGCGTTCAGCTTTTTTATTATTTTTTTTTATTTTTAACTACATTAAGAAGGTAATGTACAACCACCCGAGACTGAAAAAATGAGGTAGGTAGTTATTGCAAAACTCACTATTATTTAAGTGTCTGGAAGCTGAAGAACCAAACAAGAGTGACAAAATGTTCATCACCAGTAAATCTGCTTCCTTGACTTAGGATTTTTGTCAAAAGAAGAATTATCAGATGCTTTCATTTCACTCATCAGATTCATTGCTTTTCAAATATCAAATCTTTTTCATAGTCATGAATATTTGAAAAGTTTTTCACCTCTTGCTAATGATTTTTGCTGCTCATAAATACTTCTAGATGTGTCTTTGCCTCTCAGACATCTTTTCTGTTTTTAACGACAGCCAAGTATCTTCTTTTTGTCCTTTTTTTCCACATTGTTAACAGATATTTAATATTTTATATCCTCGTATTTATTATACTAGTTTATCTCTTTCCTGGGATAAAGACTTTTAAAAGAACAATAAACAAGACATAAATTTTGCTTCTAGTTTACTATTTTCATTTGATAATGCAAATATGCTATACATAAGCAAAAAAGAACAAAGATATTGAAAAGGAAGGGTTTTGCAGCATCTAGGATTACCTGCTAATTGGTCTGCCTCTTAGCATTCTATTTCTTAATCAGAATATTTGCACTCACTCTACCCATCCTATGGGTGTGAGGTGGTGTATTATTGTTGGGGGTTTTTTAATAAAATTTTTACTATACAGGGATAATAACAAAATTCTCTCTTTGAAAAGCACTTGTTACTATTCTAGAAAGACTGGAATGAATTTTGTGATTCAAGGTCAAAACTATAGTAGAAAGACTCATCCTCCTTATAAAGACATATCTTTGGGCTAAAAAAAAAATTACATTCAGAAGATAAATCACAGAATAGGTAAGGCTGGAAGGGACTACAGGGGGTCATGTGTTCCACTGCTCAAGCAGGGTCATCCTAGAGCCCATTGCACACAATTGTCTCCAGATGACTTTTGAATATCACCAGTGAGGGAGACCCTGCAACCTCTCTGGACAATTTGTTCCAGTGTGTGGTCACCCACATAGCAAATATTCGGGTGGAACTTCCTGTGCATCATTTCTGTTTATTGCCTTTTTTCCTATCACTTGGTACCACCAAGAAAAACCTGGCTCCATCCTCTTGACACCTTCCCTTCAGGTAGTTATAGATATTGATGAGGTCCCTTCTCAGTTGTTTCTTCTCTATGCTGAACAGGTCCAATCCCCTCAGCCTTTCCTCCTACGAGGCATGCTTCAGTTCCTTAATCATTGTGATAAGTTGACCTTGGTTGAACACAGGTGCCCACTAAGCCTCTCTATCACCCCCTCTTTTCAACTGACAAGGGAGAGAAAATGAGAGAAAACACCCAGTAAGTTGAGATAAGGCAGTTTACTAAAGCAAAAGCAAAAGGTTGTTTGCACATAGAAAAAGAAAAAAATAATTATTCTCTGCTTCTCATCATGGAGAGGTGTTCAGCCATTTCACAGGAAGTAGGGCTTAAGCACACATAGTGGTTGCTCTGAAAGGCAAATGTTTGTTTAAGCTTAAGACAACATCTACCAGGGAAAGGTGGGAACCTTCCTGGAATGGAAAGAAATTCCTCCGCTTTACCCTTCAAATCAAGAGGGTTTCAGTCAAAAATGTAGAAAAAGGAAGCAACAATTATTTACTAAAATATATATAGAATAAAAAAAGGAACAAACAGTTACAAGAAATATCACCCCGACAAACCCTATCTCCTGCCTACTCAGTGTATTTTTCCACAGCTGGGGGGGGAAAGAGGCAGGTCCTGTGGGCTCACCACACATGTGGGGTTCCTCTAGTTTGCTGCTGAGTTGGGCAAGTCACTTGTCCAATACAGGAACAGCGGGAGATGGGGAGGGACAGACAGACTGGCTCTGAGCAAGGACCAGTGTAGACAGGGCTCTCTCTCTCTTTCTGGGGTTGCTGGAGAGCCCACCTGGACATGGNTCTCTTTCTGGGGTTGCTGCAGAGCCCACCTGGACATGGTAGCTGGGCTGGATGAGGCAGAGACAGCAGCAGAGGTGAACTGGTCACAAGGCAGCAGTAAGGACCTCTCCACTGTTTGCCAGGGTAACAGGAAGAGAGAGGGGACCAGCACCAGCAAGGCAATGCTGGGGCCCTCTCGCAGGGGTTGCTCCTGAAAACCAGAGTACTGAGCTAGTCACCCACACAGTTTTGTATTGTCCAGAGTGAGACAATACACTCTGGGGGAAGAGACAGGCATAATTCACCCCTCTCTTGTCTTCAACACTCACCAGTGTTGCTCACCCTTTCCCTACACAGCCATCCTAGAGTTGGAAATCTCCCTGTCACCCAATGATCAGGGACCAATAGCTCTCAGGCTGAAAACAATAAAGCCTTCCACCACACCCCCACTGAGGAATTCTGTTCTCAGCTTGGTGAGTTACCTTTTCCCTTCCTCAGTTTGCCAGCATATCATGGTAGTAATGGGAAAATTTCACCAAAAGGAATCTAACCCATAACAACATGGTAAATGACAAGTGTTTCCCCCAGTTCCTCCTCCTGCC
>VYZS01005407.1:10686-32503 GCA_013400695.1 Neodrepanis coruscans | reverse complement strand
AAAAGGGTATGTTTGTGTTACAATGCTGAGTGTTGTATTAAGCTTCCATCTTCCAGTGAATTAACCTCATGGAGTGTGATTGGTCTACCTTGGGACTTTTGAAAGGATGTGTTTTTAGGATATTTAGAATTAGTTCAGATAACAAGAGCATCTAAGGGGAAAAAATAAGCGATTTTCCAGGAATCCAGAACTATCATTCCTTTTCCTGAAGACTCACTTTAATTGTTTGAATACTTTTCTGACAGCAGTTTTTCAGATTTCTTTTAGTTACTGTTCTTATAGAAAGCAATAATACAGTGGAATTGTTGTGTGTTTATTTTCCATAGATGAACTAAGAAAATACAACTTTTTTTGGTTTATATTTGAAGGCACTTCTGATTATTTTAGTTTCTGTAAATTCTACGACCCTGTCATTCAGAAAAATATAGATAGGAGTGCTGTCTATGACAGTATGCTGAAATATGGGTCATGTCCAAACTTCTGAGAGGAGCTACATGACTAGAAAAACAGAAAATATCTTCTAGAGGTATTGAGATTCAGTTGAATTTGATCTTTCTGAAAAGTTTGTTCCAAAAAAGTTCCGAAAAGTTTGTATCCAAAATATCTAAAATACAGTTCAGACCTTAAAATCTGCCACTTTGTTTTTGTTGTCATGTCTAAGTGGTTGTTATGGTTTGAAACTGCAGGTTACAACATGACCCATGAGTTATGTGGCAACTGAAATTTTAAGTGTCAGTTGCATTACTGGGTCTGCTGTTTTCCAGATGATTCAGTGACATTTTCTATTTAGAGTTCAAAAAGAATATTCAAACTTACTTATAAGTGTTTTGCAGGTCTCCTGCCTATTCAGATTCAGCATGCTGAATTCTAGAAAGCTTGATTCTACAAGTATGTCAGGCTTAGTATAATTATACATGCTTAGATAATAGAAGGGTTAGGACCTAAAACAGTAATTCAAGTGAGGGGGAAAAAAAACAGTGTTTAGAGGGTTTTTTGTTTGTTTGCTTCCTTGCTTTTATATCTTTAGAATTAATTTTTATGTAAGTCCTGTTGTTCATTCCTAGTTTTAGATGAGAAGATCTATGATGCGTATGTTCTGTATCCAAAGAACAGAGAGAGCTGCTTGTACTCATCAGATATTTTTGCTCTGAAGATACTGCCAGAAGTCTTAGAAAGACAGTGTGGATATAACCTCTTCATATTTGGGAGGGATGATTTACCAGGAGAAGGTGGGTTATCCGAAGACAATTAGATTTGAGTTTTCTCATTGACCTGCAAATACAACTGAGAAACAGACAACCAATCAGATGGGATTTTAAATACTCCTCCCTATCAAATGAACCATGAGTCTCTTATTCGCCTTGATAGAGGATGAGAAATAAAGCACTGTGTGCTTACTCAAAAGTCTGTTTGTCTCAGCTTTTCCCTTGTTGTTATTTAGCTCTTCCAGTTTTTTTGAGTGTCTAGTTAGCCTAGACATCTGGAGATGGAATGATGCTGAAGGGAACAGGAGTTGCAATTGTGATTGTGAATGATGACTAATGACAGGAAACATGGAAAAGTAGGTCTCTTTAGTGGTGTGAAAAAAGCCTGTTGTTTTGAGGTGCCCAGTATTTGCAGAAAGCATGTATGGTAACAGAAATATACAACCTTATTTTTGCACAACTTTTTCTTTACAGCTGTCATCAGCATTGCTGATGAAAAAATCCATCAAAGTAGAAGAGTGATAATTATTTTGGTACCAGAGCCCTCCTGTTACAGCATTCTAGAAGATGTATCTGAAAAGCAGCTGGCTGTGTATAATGCTCTTATCCAAGATGGCATTAAAGTAATTCTCATCGAACTTGAAAAAATAAAAGATTATGCAACCATGCCAGAATCCATCAGATATATTAAACAAAAACATGGGGCTATCCGATGGAAAGGGGACTTCTCAGAAAGGTCTCACTCAGCAGGTACCAGGTTTTGGAAGAAAGTGCGCTACCACATGCCATCCAGAATAAGTGGATCTTCATCGGGATTGCATTTGTTACCAAAAGACTTGAATTCGCCTTAAATAACTAAAGAGAAATGACACTTAATGACCAATTTGTTCACGTAGTTGGTGATAGATTGGCTGAAGGTCATACATATCTGTTTTGTGCAATGTTACCCAGTTTTTCTGAAGTGGAGGTACTACATCTTCATCTACGGATGTGAATCTCTTTTTTTCTGGCTGGATCAACAGAACACTATGAAATATCATCGATAGCACGTGTAGGGAAGTACATGAGTACTTTTTCAAGAATTGCACTGTGATTTGGTGGAATTTTCGTGATATTGAAAATGGAAGGGCAAAAAGACTATCAAAAAAACCCCAGAGAACTTGTTTTTTTTACAATTAAAGTCTGCATATGAAGGCAATTACATGAGTTATAATTGTGCTATTACATGATGGGCATGGTTGATGCCAGTAAATGTTTGTTTCATTTTTTTTAATGAAATGACCCTAAACTTTAAAACTTTCCTTTGTTACAAGTTTGTTATTTGCCTTGTTCAGTTTGCTGAAAGATAAGTCTTGTGTTACTTCCTCGGTGTATTAATCATCCAAGAGAAAAGGTAAGCACCCCCAGAGTGCTGTTGAGCCTGAAAAAGCAGACTCTTCTCTGGTCTCTTTTACATTTTAAAGAACAGTGCCATTTTTAGTGCCATCATTCGTTGCATACAGACATTGAAAAAACATCTTTGTAATGCTGTATTAAGTGGCTTAATATATTTGCGTACTCAAGTGGAACAATTGGCTTATGACACAGAGTATCTCATGCGGCTAGAGGATGATTGACTTGATCCACCTTACCCTGGGGACCATATCAAGGGGCTTCAGGGCATCCATTTTTCATGGGTTGCTGGTGCTGAAGGAGAGTAGATCTTTGCTTCTGTTCCTGACCAGGGGGTGGGTCCCCTATTGGTCAGGTCTGAAAGCTGAAGTTGGCTGAACAGACTAATATAGCAGAAATTGTCCTTTTCCTTGGGCTAATGTACTCCCAGATTAGTGAGTTTTCATGTCTTCCAAAGGGTTCAGAATGCAGTTGGAAAAGAAAAGGTGTGATGAGACCATGCTTTTCAGCTCCAGATGTTTTTACAAAATAGAGCTAAAATAGCATTGCTGCTCACGTACTCCTTGAAGTAAGAGAGAGAAAGAAATGCCCTCTTTTAGCCCTTGCAACTGCTTACTTATCTCCTTTCCCTCTGCCCTGATTATGTGAGGAGTCTGCGGTGACTTTGTGCTGGAGGCTGCAGTCAGTTTTACAGCTTTTGTGAAAGGAAGGTGTTCAGTTTAGTATGTATGTTGAATCCTTCCTCTTCAATTTTTGAATTTTTTTACAGTATTACATATGTAACTGTTATGCAACTGTTAACTCTTAAGTTATGTTTGACTTGTGTGTAGGCAGTGATGTAGTTTGCAATGATCAATTCTTTTTTCAGGGCAGGGAATTGATTGATTTAAAAAAAAAATTATCAGACCTCTTTAAGGCTATGTTTATAGCTATGAATTTTATAGAAACAAGAGATGAAAGCCAAATTGCTTGTGTTTTTCAGTCTGTCCTTGAACGTTAACATTTTTAAGTGATGAAAAACTTGTTGTATATGGAAGCCTCAGGATTTGACTGTTACTGTCTTTAACTGCTGCTTGCAACTCTGAATTCCTATTTGTGTCCTATCAGCTCCTCTCTTGTGGCATGTTTTGCTCTCCTGCCATTTAAACTCCAGTCTATCTTTACCCATGCTTTTCCCTTATCTTCAAACGAGCGACTTGCTATTGTGTCAAACTCCATTACTTTCCAAGCTCTTCATGAAGGCTGTTGCTAATACACTATTAAGCAGAAATTATCCCTTTTGTATCTCCACTTGTTCATTTAAAAAATTAATCTTCTGCATTCTTCAGAATTTATCTACTCATTTGGACACTGCAGCATTTGCTTTTACTTCTTTCCTGGCTCAAGCATTTTTCTTACGCCTCCATCCTCAACCAAACAAAACTGACCCTTGTATTCTACCTGATAAGTGACAAAACCAATAATTCCTCTCCCACCTAAATTGCTTCAGTTGCCTTAGTGTGTGCTGGAAACTAAACTCTGCTTCTGAGAGACAGTGCCTTCTGAGCTTTGTGAGTTTTGTTTGTTTGGCCAGAATGGAATAAGAATTTATTCATTTCAGGATATGGGGAAAAATGTGCATTTGAAACATCATACTATTTCAAATTGTCATGATACTGAAGTGTTTTATTGATGAATATCATTTATGTATAGACCAATACAGATGCTTACAGTCTGTTCTCATTTTGTGTTTCAGTCATGAGAAAAGCGTCAAGCGAGGATCAGTCCTTGTCATGAAGTGCTACATTCATTTAGCTGCTGCACAAAATCTGTTTTTAAATATGCTGCGTGTTCAGTGGCAGACCTTTGTAGGGTAAAAGACCCTTAAGATCTCTCTGAAGTTATTGAGAACCATCTGAGCAAGGCTGATTTTTATGGTTCACATTGATAGAAGAATTAAATAGGACAGAAGCTGTATAGTTTGGTCACAGAACTCTTCTGTAAGAAGATCCCTGTGTCAAATGTGAAGACCAGACACTGACCATATGATACTTGTACTCTGAGGACTAGGGTGTAGTACTAACTTTGTGCTTCCACCCTGAGAGTTGACAGTGTGCAGGCCAGCCAACAGTTCCAGTGACCTCAAGCCTCCTGAATTACTTCTGCTGACTGGAATAGATTGAATGGAAAACTACTTGATATCCCTACCTTTAGGGATAGAAAAATTATTTTACTGAGCCAAAATACTGTTTTAAAAATAATATTTGTACCAATTGATATATTTATACAAATGATGCTGAAGTTTTCATGTGTGTTATGTAAAGGCACTTTGAAGAAAGGTCAATTTTTAAATTCAGTAAAGGCACTACATATTTTTTTTATACAACACTCTTGTTTTTTTTCCTCCCTCATTCCTGCACTAAAGCATGCTGAAAATGACCAACAGCAAGCAGCAGTTGTGACTTGAGATCTTTCAGGCTGCTGAACCATTGTGTTTGTCTGGTTGTGGCACAACATTAGCACCAACTACCTCACCCTGCGTGGGCAAACAGGAGCTGTCAGCTTGGCTCTGCTGTCCTGTACACTCCTTGCAGCAAGGTGAAGCTAGAGCAGCCCCGAGCGTGCTGCATCAATCTCTGGGACCAGCATGGTCCCCAGCAGTACCCACTGAGCAGCCTTCTGCTGCACCTCCTCCAGAACAGGAGGAAATGCAGGAGACCTCACATGGAGGAAATGTGAATTGCTTCTCAGCAGCAGTGGAGAGGCAGCCATCTCTGATTCCTGGGGCAAGTGCTGATTCTCATCTGCTCAAAGCAAGCCACAGCCTTGGCAGTGGGGCTGCAGGGACTGGTCTCGCACAAGACTTCATGTTGATTTCAGAGGGGCTAATGTGCTTACAGTAGGGTGTCAATCATAATAGATGAAATGATCTATACTTTTTGTGCTCTGAGTGTTTTGAACTTGACAGCTGTTACTGAATACATTTCTCATCCTTTTTCTAGTACAAGTAATGCCAGCTCTACTTGCTTGTTTAATAATTGGGCTTGCTTTTCATGCAAAATAGGTAAGCAGATAAGGAAGCCATTAGAGAAGTTCTTCTGAAATGAACTTTCTAAAATTTAATTAGCAATAAGTCTAATTCTGTGGTTGGTTGGTATCAGCGTTTTCGTGTGCAATTTTCCAAATGAAGTATTTTCAAGACCTGTATTGATAATGATTTTGTTTCTTTTGGGGCCTAATTTATACTGTGCATCTGTCTAACCGTGGCAAGATTTCAGGCTGTAAGCAGCTGTGTTTTTTAAGGTCCTGTGCATTTGTTTCTTCCCCTTAGGAAGGGATCACTGTAAGCATCACTTCCTTGCTGACAGCAACACAGCACACATTCTTTTGAAACAGGAGCTGGTGGACTATTTGCTTTTCATTCCCCATGTCTTCCAAGGTACAGCACCTTTGAACTAAGTCTGCCTACTCAGAGATTAAAAGACTGAGGTGAGAAGAACCAAGTTGGAGAAAATCACTGTTCCCAGGACTTGGTATACTGCATGGTATACTGCAAGAGCTGAAGCAGCCTGACCAGCAGATTTCCTGCCTGGACTAGATGAAGAGTAGGAGAGGGGCCAGTACTGTGACAAAGCCCTCTCATGGGAGCTTTTCAAGTCTTATACATTAGGTTAGTCCCATCCTCCTCAAAGACATTGCAGCAAAGCTTTCCATCCAGTTAATAAAAAGATGATCTCCATGTGAGGTGAGTAAAGCTAATGTAGTTGATGGATGTCTTGTGGACAATGAACTTAAAGGGATGCAGGTTAACCCTTGAGGAAGCAAGAAAAAGAAAGTGGGGTGGGGGAAAAAAAAAGTCACTTCAGCAGGACACTAAAGCAGCCAGCCAGCCAATCAGTCTAGTTTCTGCATGTAAAATAAACTGAAGAATAGGATTTTAATGGAAGGTTATGATGCTTATGATGTAAAATTTGCAAATTTAGTTTATTACGTTTTTGTGTTGTGTGTATTCCTCAGTTTAATGTTTGTTTTGCAAGAGCATTAAAGATACTATTTAGCAGCTACATATATTTTTTTTTTCTGTGGCTTTGTGCTTGTTGTTTTCAAAAATCTGGTTTGATTTCGTTCTCAAGAAATTGATACTTGCCCTTTCTAAAAATATAGAGATGATTTTAACATGGCATTTTAAAATTCATGTCCAGTAGTTGCAGAGAATGGATGGTCTCTTCTTACTGATGATATATAAACATCATGTGTTGTATTTTAAGCCCAGCTGGAACTTGAGCACCACGTATCCACTTGGTCAACCCCATTCTTTCTCCACCACTACCCTGCTGGAATCAGGAGAATCAAAAGTAAAACTTGTAGGTTGAGATAAAAATGGTTTAATAATTGAAAACAAAGTAAAATACAATAATATAAATAATAATGATATTAAAAAGGGAAAGGGAAAAGAAATCAAACACCTGATGCACAATCCAATTGCTCACCACCTGCTGATGATGCCAAACCCCCTTCCTGAGCCCAGCTTACCCTTCCAGGTAATTCCTGCTGTTTATATACTGGGCATGCTGTTCTATGGTGTGGAGTATCACTTTGGTTAGTTCAGGTCACCTTTCCTTGCTCTGCTCCCTCCCAGTTTTTTTTGGTATTCAAGAGAGGACTGGATGGTGACATGACACTTGGTGTCATGGATTAGATGCTGGGTTGGTGTTGGGTTATAGGTTGGACTCGATGATCTCAAAGGTCTTTTCCAATCATGTTAATACTGTGATACTGTGAATTAACTCTATCCCAACTGAAAGCAAGACACCCTGCTTCCGTCCTGGGGCCACTGGGGGGCACCCTGGCTGGCAGGGAGCTACCAGTCCATGTGGCATCCTAATACAATAAAGTGTCTATCAAATGAACTTTAGCTTGACTTGGTACAGAATCGGAAGCCAAATGCCTCTGATGAGAGGGAGCTATTCAGAAAACATCCCTGTGAGAAGCTCTTTTAGTTTATTCTTGCAGGTGCAGACTAGGGAACCTGAGCAAGTGTCACATAGAAGAAATATCTCTTTCCCTCTTCATTTTTGTTCAAATGCAAGAAAACAAAGAAACAAAAAAAACCCTCCAAACCCCCAAAACACAACAAAAGCAGTTCTACCCAAAACTGAAATGGATAGTATGGTAGTTAATTCAAGAATATTTTTGTGTTTCTGTTCCCATCAACTGTTAAGGTCTTCTGTTCTGATTCTGACAAGGTTTATTTTGCAGTGGCTGGTACCTGTCAGACATGAGCATCTCTAACAACCTAAAGAATTACGCTAACTCTATAGTGAGAGGTGTCTGAGCTAAGTTATGTTTCGAGCAAAGCTTTTTAAGGGTGATTTTATTTATTTTTATTCTTGGCAAGTTCTCTATTGTTCTCCTACTTTTGTAGAAAGCCAAGAAAGAGATGGTGACTGTGCTATGAGCATTTAATTGCATACAGGAGGTTTGTGTCCCGTTTTGCGAGCATGTAGTTTCCTGGAGATTCCTTGGGAGCTAGAACTCTCTTAACCCCCAGCCTGTCATTTGATAGACATACATGGTTGTAGGCATAGCTGATGTGTTTGCCCTTGAAGAAAAAGTTCTCTAAGTTATGTGTCAGTGAGCCTATAGAATAGCCTAGGCCTCACACTTCAAGAAACCTAGAATAAGGCCTTCCTTTGTATTCTGACAACCATAAATGATAAATATTATTTTATTGTCTTTAAGACTAGTAATATGTCAACCAATCACATAAACCAAAGGGTCGCATGATTAGGACCTTTCAATCAATGATTCTGTGAAATTCATCTCGTGATCATACAAAAAACATATAAAAATCAGTGCATGATGCAATAAAGTATTCCTTGCTTTCAACGTGACTGTGGCCTGTGTCAGTCTGCGTTGTTAGCTGGGGACCGTGCCAAAATAGCAGCCATACATGGTAATCTTCAAATGAGTGTGATGGGTTAACCCAGACTTACTCGAAACACCTACTCTGCTAATGCAGAGGGCCACAGGCTCCAGCTGACAGACCAGCAAGGAGAAGTGACCTGACTGGCGTGTCCGTGCCACCTGCCAGTTTGAAGTTCACAGGCTCAGTTTACACAGTGGCTTTGGTGCACAGATCTGGAGCAGTGCAAAGGGGAGTGCTGCACCTGCCTGCTCTGCTGAGTGGTTTCACTGCAGGGTTCAGTTTTTCAGTGGGTATGAGTGGTTTATCCCAAGTTATAGCAGATCTTGTTTTTCACCTTTTGTCTGAAGTAGTGAAATGAGACAAATGAAGATGTGAGAGGGAAGGAAGGATGGCAGCAAAGATAATTATGCTTTTTTATAAGATTGCTTGTTTTGTGTTGGTACATCAGGCAGCAAACAATTTGCTTTTGAATGCAATGCTACTTCCCTGAACTTGTGTACTAGTTAGAAGTTAATGGTAAAATATTATTTAGTAAAAAGGATTAATTAATATGACACAACAAAATGTTTACTCAATTTTAATTTTTTTTTCACTACATGACAAGTGAAAAAAAACTGGTGAGGCTGCACCTCTTGTACTGTGTCCACTTCTGAGCCCCTCAATTTAGTAAGGGTGCTGAGGTGCTCACGTGCATCCAAAGAAGAGCAACGAGTCTGGTGAAGGGACTGGAGCACAAGTCTTATGAGGAGAGGCTGAGGGAGCTGGGGTTGTTTAATCTGGAGAAGAGAAGGATCAGGGGAGATTTTATGGCTCTCTACAGCTACCTGAAAGGACTTTGTAGCCAGAACAGTACCAGTCTCTCCTCCGAGGCAACCAGCAATATAGCACAAGAGGTCACAGTCTTAAGCTGCACCAGCGGAGGTTTAGATTAGACATTAGGGAGAAGTTCTTTACAGAGAGAGTTCTTTACAGAGGCTGCCCAGGGAGGCAGTGGAGCCACCATCTCTGGAGGTATTTGAGACTGGATGCAGCACTGAGTGCCGTGGTCTAGTTGACAGGGTCAAAGGTTCTGCAAAGGTTGAACATAATGATCTCATATGTCTTCTCCAACCTAGCTGATTCTTAGTACTTAAAAATCCTTCTGGCTTCTGTTACAATGGTTTTTATTATGATAAGTGATTCCAAGCTTGAATATTGTGTGTCCTAATCAATAGTATTTCAGAGATGAGAATCAATACTTTGCCTATTGGCTGATACATGGTGTAAGACATTAACTCAGATTGTCTCTATTGAATTTTTAATTATGGGATTTATTTTATAATGTTTAGACAGAAATGAAAATGAGTAGTCATGTGATCTTTTTTATAAACAGTAGTGTAGGTGAAATATTTTTAAGTATTTAAATGCATTGTGATTAAATTAAAACAATAACAATTTTCTTTTCAGTTTCTGCTTAAATAGTATTATACTGTAAAAAGCAAAGGTGTTGAAAGCTCCTTGGCTTTCCATGGAATAAAGCCCAGTCTGAAGCCAGAATGAAGTTCTGATCATGCTCTGCCCATGTTTCCAGCAGAATCCCAGCAGAGCAGAGCCCAGCAGAACCCATCCGGGTAACAAATGGTCAGTGCTTCAATAGGCTGAAATATTATTCCAGTGCAAACCCTTGATTAACATTGAGATAAAACTGCCAGCCCATATTTCCCACTGATCCCAAAGGAATAAGCAGCAGATACTGTCAGATACTGGTGCTTCTTTTTTTCAGTTCCTCTTTTCAGACTCAACTCTGTTTTACTGACCCTTGATGTTGTTCTTTTTTCCCCAACAATCTCTGTTCTGCCCAGGCTACCATTGTAAATATAAATATTGTTAAAGTTCCAGTGAATTTTTTCCAACAAACCACTGCTATGACCAGGAAAATTAATACAGGCTGGCATCTGATAGAAACTTGTTTTAATGAATTACGGAGAAGTTTTGAAAAGATGCTGGAATAATTTATTGACTAGTTTTAAATAATAAAAAAACCCTCTACCACATGTGAGAGATTTGACTCTATGAATTGCCCAGAGGACTCCTTTTAGGAAGTCAGATACCTACATTTCTGTGTTTTGCATTTGCTTGAAAGTGGCAGTGATAGATGCAATACTTTCATTATGTCTTTCTTAACCTCTGCTGCTCTAGCTCAGAATTCTTGCAGTTGTTTGGTAGTAGGACTCCTTGCATCAGCATTTTTAACGGTTGCAACATGGAAGTATTACCCTACACATTTTTAAAGACTGATGTTGTGCCTTGGCATTGAAGTCTGTCATCTGCCTGCAAGAAAGGGGCTATGCTTGCGTAATCACACAGATTAAAGTGCAATATGCAATCCAAGGACTGCTAATAACTTTTAAACAGAGTAATTGTGAAGAGTTGCAGGAGACCATCTCATGAAAAGTTTTGTTTGATCTTTTCATCATCTAAACTGTAAGCCCCCCCTCTGCCCTCAAGTTTTTACATGACTTCATCTAAAACCCCCTAGGCACAATTTTCTGACTGTGAGTGTCATATGTATTTGATTATAAATGCATTTTTTACTTGTCTGTGACCAAAAACTTGGCTGTGGATACCTGTGCAATGTGTGTATATATAGCATATAGGAGACCTGAGCCTGGGAAATACAGGATAGGAAGGGGTTTCCTCTGCCCTTTGGCTAGTTCATTCCCATCTCAGGTATCAGTTATGTTGTCCTCTCTGTGACTTATCATGCTTAATCCTAACAAAGTAGTTGTTCATTGATATCTACTGGATGTATTGTTTATTGGCAGCAGTTGTAGTTTGTCTTCAATTTAACCTAGACAAGCCAAATTAACTTAAACCTTTCCTGAAAGGTAAGCTTCTCATTTTCCCTAGTATACCAGCAGTTGTGTGAAATCTCTTTGAATTTGTTAACACATTAACAGGACAGTACACATCATTTCAGCTGCAGGTGGGCCAGTAGCCTAAACAGTGTTGCCAGGGTCTTGAACAGAAGATGTGTGTGCACGCACAAGTTAGTGATCCAACTGAAGCTAGTAGGTGCAGGCCTGTGCTATGTGTACCACGTGGCTGCAGGTACACCTGGAGCCAGCTCACCTGAATGAGGAAGCCTGTAGGCATCTCCCACTTGATACCTGGTGGCAACTCCACCCACATGTCTCAGCTTAACTTGAAGTGAAACAGCCTTTTCTCATACAACATCATTTTGTGTGACAGTAAAGATGTTGACTAGAGTCGTCTACTTCTAAAAACACCTTGTGAAAACTCTGAAGTCTTCAATGCTGGCAAATCTCCCTAGAGATGGAATTTGCTTGGTGTGGTTGATGCAGCACAGCTCCGGATTCCCAGCATTTGAAAAGATACAAGATTATCTATGCTATTTCCTTTTACCTTCTAAGGTTACCTCCAATAAAACAAAATTTTAAACAGTATCCAATGGAGCCTGAGTGCCTTTCTCACTGGAATATATAATAAACACTTGCATCAATGCATTACAGGTGCCTTTGGTCCTTCTGTAATTCTGTTGGAAACAGTTCACCTCATTTAAGACAGCATTTGCTATTTCTTTTTTTTTATGTGTGAGATATAATATACTGGTGAGTCATAGGAACATTGACACACAATTCTTATCCTTAGTCTGTGATGCTGGATGGCAAATAGTTATTTTTGTGTTTAAAATTAAAAAAAAACCAAAATAGCAGTTTAATTTCAGAGTGCATGAGGAGTACATGGGTAAACATCATTATGAGCCAGGCTGCAGGATCACATACTTCTCTTCCATCTGTGCCACTGGTAAATTATATACGAAAACTGCAATTGTTTTTTTTTGTGCTGACAGGACTAATGAAAGCACCAGTATGAAGGCAATGACTAATCCTTATATCAAGTTCCCTCCATGACAGTAGCTACTTCCTCATCTTGGCTTTTCTCTTTGCAAGCATCTGCTGTCATCTTTTGCTAGGTGGCTTCCCAGTCAGCCTTTCGCTTCTGGCTTTTCCATGTAACTCAGCTTTCTCTAGTCCACCATGATAATCAGTTACTGTGATGAAGGCAATAAGGATATTGAAATAAAACAACAGACTAATGTGATGCAGCCAAACACTGCAATGTTACCTTTGTATTTTCCATTTCCAATTTTCCACTCCTTTTTTAATCCTAATGAATCAGAAAATTTTGCATAACCTGCAGATTACAGTGTTTTTGAATATTTCTTCCTCAATAGATTTTCTGTCCTCAAACTGTCTAATACATATTTTTTTCAACTGTATCTAAGTAATTACCTGCAATTACATTTCTTGATATTTTTTCTTATACCTTTAAAAAAATTTTACACACAACGATAGTCTTAATGTCTTCATCAAAATTATCTTGTGCAACAAAGCTTAAGGTACAAAAATACACATAAAGGGCTATAAAACTCTGTTAGGTTTTTATTTGTCCTGTTTGGTTTCAGGTGAAAGATATACAGTGAATATGTACTGCTGCCAAAACCAAAAAATAAGATTGTGGCTACAAACCAGAGTTTGTAAATACACTTCCAGATGTCTTACAGACACAGTGTTGCTGGGAGATGTTTAGAAAATAATGGATATTTGCACAACCCAGCATTTTGGTAAAAAAGAGTATCCACTGCGACCTAGTCTCCTTGTGAGAGAAGCATTTCGAACCGTCTGGCTTTCTCATGGGAGAATTAGGTGATAACATGTTTTGGGTCAGTTTGACCTGATTTTCTCAAGGGAAAGGTATGCGAGAGAAGATAACTGACCTTGGCATAAGCAAGAGAAACTTAAAGAAGAAAACAAGCCTGCAAGGCCCACGAGTTATGGGGCCAATGAAAATCTGTATCGTTGTAAAGAGATGTAACCAATTAAAGTCTGTAGAAGTGTGCTCGTGAGTTTATTAACCAATGATAATAGTGTAAGAGGTGTCTGCCAATAGTAATAGAATTAGGACCGTGAGAACAAGTTGGAAATAGTATAAAAATATGTCTGATGCTCTAATAAATGACTTCACTTGGATCAGATTGGTCGTTTCGTGTTGTCCTGGGAAAATATCTTCCGCACAGTGTGACTATAGTCTCTTTTCACATAGAAGAGATGATTTACTAGAAGCAGGCAAAACACCAGATCACTTAATCCCATAATTTCCTTTAAAAAAAACTAGCAACTACATTTGCTTGTCATTGTTGCTTGTCCTAAAAAAATCAGGGCAAGTATTGCCCTGAGTTTCCCAGGTGAAGTCAATTGGTGTGGAGAACCTGGTGTCTACAAGGCATGTTTCAAGAGACTTTATTTCAGACTAACTACTGTCAGGCACTCTTGATTGCCCAAATAGTTAGAGCTCATCTTCAAGTTTTGCCTCATCTGAAAGAAATATATTTCATAGGCTCCAGGATTGTTTTGTCATACAAGCACTCTCTTGATCAAACAAAAAAGCTAATGTAGCCACACCCCCAAAGGAGATGAATATATGTGAAAAGAGAAAGTTGTCAATATAGTAAATGGGGGAAGTGATCTTGAATGCTGGAAAAAAACCCTACTGGACGATGTAGGAAAATATGAGGTTTGTGGTAATGAAAGGCATGGTCTGAATTCATCCCAAGCAACTTCCATCTTATCCCTAACTAAGAGAATGCTCTCACTCTGATTTTTTTTCTAAGCATAACTCAAAAGGATTGAACTATTTTTCACAGGTAATATGCTCCCTTCATTGGCTGTATAACATTTATCAAACAAATAAAGCAGATGCATTCCACCATCTAACGGGAAAAGGACATCACAGTGATACCTTACTTAGCAAATGCATTTTGGGAAACAGCAATATACCAAATGCTACCCCAAAATTCAGTCTCTTCATTTGCACAGAATTAGTCTTCTTGGAAAGCCTGAACACAGAAACTGAAAATCGTGAATAAAATTGTTTGCCCAATGCAAGGAGTTAATGAAAAATATTTCCAAAATGAAAAATGGACGTAAGTGGTGACCAAAGAGAGACTAGTTGACTAGTCAACAACTAAGTGTCAGTACAGCCTTAAAAATGTCCATATCCCATTCTGTGTTTAACAAACTACATTTGAGGAACTTCTGCTTTGAAAAAGTTTGGCTCTAGCTGTGGCGTGCGAGTGAAACAAGAAGAATGAGAAACCCCAGAAACTAGCACATATACTGTTCCCAAAATAGCCACAAGTTAAGTAACCTACTTAATAGCTGCTAAATTTGTAAATAAAAACTCAGGGGTTAAATGAGACTTAATGTGCACGTTAAAACTTCAGAGAGAAATACCTCAGTGACAGGTGGTAGTCTGCATAATTTAGACCAAACTGCCAAAGCAGTCTATCAAATAAGCAAGTAAATCATCTGATATTCTTGAGATGCTCCTGCCAACAGCATCCATAGTCTGGAGGGGCTCTTTCTCTCCCAGGGACACGTTTTCTTCAACTAGGGATGTTTGTAGCTGTCCGTAAAAAAACAAACAAACACCAAAACAAACAAACAAACACACCCCCCCCCCAAAAAAAACAAAAAACACAGTAACCTCAAATCTCGCAATCTTTACTTGGAGGATTTCCTGGGGCGGAGACCGAACCCAGCCCGCAGCAGCGAAGGACTGGGGGGGACGCCTGAGGCCAGCCTTTTTTCACCAAACACTGTCTTTTGCTCAAACGCCGGATTTTTTGCAGACTGGGTTTAACCAGCACCCCTTACCCGCTCCGGGGCGGGGAGGGGACGGGAGGTGGCCCTGCCCTGACGCGGGGCCGCCTCACCGTTGTGGGGACGCCCAGGTTGGCAAGCGGCAAGTCGAGGGAGGGCGAGGCGTCGCTGGGAGGAGCTGTCAGTGCGACACGGCAGCGGCACCGAGGTTTATCGTCCGCTGCCCGGGCTTTTTAGGAGATGGCAGCGGGACTGCCCCCGGCCCCACACTCAGGTAGGCAGCACCAGGAACCACCCGGGCACTGGTCCGTCCTCGGCGAATCCACCTGTACTCAGCGTTTCGCCGCGGCGGCAGTCGGAGAGGATAGGGGTAGCCTCCGTGGCCATGCCGGCGGGGGCGGGGGGTCGTGGTCTTGGAGAGCTGGGAATGGCCGGGGGTGGCAGCGGGTAAGGAGCGGCGGAGACCCGTCAGGTGTAGCCGGGATCGCTTTCCTCCATCAGTCGTGGAGCAGGACAGACGGCGTCAGCCAGCCTTGGATAATCCGAGGAGGAGAGATCCGTAGAACTGCGCCATCGGTCAAGCTTTGCTCCGACGCCCCGCTTATTTTCTTGGGAGATGGTTCAGACCGGGGTGGTATCTCCTGGGGAGGGTTTAGGTGTGGGAGTGGAACCTGTTATAAAATGTCAGCACTTTCCACGGCTCAGTTCCTGACGGAAAGCGTGAGAGCGCCTATTCTTCACAGCTGAATCTCGGTACCTTGAGGGTGTGGTGGGTGTCGTGCCAGCCCCGCACCCTGCCCGGGCCGGCGGCTGGCAGCGCTGCCGCGGCACAGCCGAGGAGATACAGCCCCTTCCAAGTGAATGTTTCCAGGAATACGTCAGAATTTAAATGAAAGGTATTGAAAAATTGTTTCCTGCAGTACCTGAAGGTGCCAGCGTTTCACAGAAAAACAGTGCAGTCCTGTAACTGCATCCCGGACGCGCTGGCCGGTCCCTCTGTTCCGCACTGGCTGGGTATGTCCAACGAAGGAATACATGTATTTGTTTTAATCGTTTTTTTCTAGATTAACAGTGAGACATTTCATTAATCTGTCTTGAAGAGGCATGGCATACCTTGCAGTTAATAGAAGCATTTAAGGTAATTTAAATATTTTTTTTTTTTTTAGTAATTTAAAATTTTCTTGAGTTTATGTAACAGAAATAGTGTGTTACTCTGACTTTCTGTTAGCTCTCTCAATTCTGAGGACAAGACTGTTGCATGTTTTAATATGGCCATGCTTTTTAGTAAGATATTCAAAGAAAAACTACCACAAGTTTGCCGAAAACTGTGAAACCTGGGATTCTTTGATATTCTGAGGAGACTTTTCTTTTTAATTGAGTAGATAAACTTTGACATGAATAGCAGAGGGAAAGGGGGCTATTGCAATTAATGGCAGATTTTAATGATAATTTTATCTTACTGTGTGCTCTGATGGATGCTGTAACTGCAATCCAGGTGTATGTATTATTAAAGACCTCTTTCAGACTTTGTTTGTTCGTGGGTTTGGGTTTTTTTAACCTTAAATTGATAAAAATATTTCCTTTCAGGGTGAAACTTTATGGACGTGGACTCAGATAGCTGGATTTTTTTTTTTTCCCGTCTGGAAAATTTGGGCAAAGATGACTCTAGCTGAATTCTGTCCTTAGTGGGAAAGCTCCACAGGTTCATTGCAATCTCAAGATGTGGACAAAATGGCTCAGAAAAAGGAAAAATGTAGCTGTTTATCATGCTAGAGTGTGGTAGGAAAAACACTTGCATTCAACTCTGCAGCCATATGTTTGTTATTTTCATCATTAATTATGTGAATACATGCACAGAGCAGAGCCTAATTTTGCTGTTTGTCTACCTTCCACAGAAATTGAAAGTTTTCTTTGTGAAAAGTTGGAGACAAGAAGGAATCTCCTCAAAGCTGTCCATGTATGTCCATATATATGTATGTATGTATATATGTATATATATATGCAAGTCTTCCATGTTGACAAAAAGTCAACTTACAAATTTAAACAGAAAGAATATTGAAATTATAGAGAAGCAGGATTCTGGAAGACTTTCATGATGTGGCAAAATACTACTGCTGCATCTGCTGAATCTGATGTTGGGGCAAAAAACTGCTTGATCTAGCTCACGTGAGACAGAACAATAGAGTAAGGTAATGTAATGGAACAGAGTTTATGAAAAAACAGTGATTCAGAGAAGGCATAAAAAAAATACCCGGTCATAAGTGGAGTCTATTCAGTCTTGTTTTATCTTTATTTCCATTGTAATATTTTCATCTTTTTTAAAATGAAAAACCATAGCATTCTAAGAGTTAGTGTGCATCACAATTCGTGAAGAAAGTTGTAGCTTTTGTACAAACACACATAATCTGCCTCTGGTGATTTGAATGTTTTGTGTATTTCTGTGCTCAGGGTTCTTGTGGGGACTAATTCCTTCTTACAGCTAGACAAGAAAAGACCTGCCTGGTAATCTGAGTGGAAATTTGCAATGAAGGAGGACGAAAGAGAAAGAGAAGAAGGAACAAAGTAAGCAGGCACTGCAAGAATCAGTGTGGATGACTCAATATATGGCACACTTCTGAGTCAGTCTGGTGAAGTAAGACACAGAATCCGGAAGTGTCATCTTTGATTACTGTAGAAAATGATGATCAGCTAAAGATTCTTCACAACAGGATGAGATTCTCCTGCTCATCCTTCAGTTTGAATAGTTGCATTTGTCCTCTCACAGTGCTGTACTGTCGTAGTGCCTACTATGGTAGGCTGAATAGAAAAAAAGCAGTAAGGCATGTCAAGTTAAGAAATATCTTGTCAGAGGCATGCAACTAATAGATCATTCTCCAAACACATTAAGGATCAGAAGATTAATAAAGAGTCCTTATAATCATTATCAAATGTATAAATAAACAGCTAAAACATACATACTTAGATTTTCAGGTGAAGGAAGATCACTGCTGGGTTCACAAACAACTCTTCTGCTCATCTTGTATTTTTGATGATCCAGAGAGAGGGAAACTGTTGCAGTGACAGAATTTGCTAACCATACAAAGCTATTCAGGCTAGAACATAGAGGCATAAATTGCAAAGTATGGTAGAAAAATGTCATGATAGTGAATGACTGGATAACAATAGCAGAAGAAATTTGTTGTAGATAAATGTAAAGAAAATTTAAGATTAAAACATATAGCCCAAATCCTAACATCATGTGCTCAACAGCTGACTGGGTTTACCTTACTCTTACCTGTCAAGCTGTTGACAGGCCTATGGAAATATCAGGTCAATGCTCAGTAGTACTTAAAGAACAAAGAGATGGTTAGAAATTATTAGGAAACAAATCCAGAAAAAAACCAATAACCATTTCAGTTTATAAATCCATAATGCACCTGTGTTTTGAAGACTGTATGCAAGTTCTGTCCTCCCCATCTCAGATAGCATAACTGGAGAATTAGAGAAGTGGATGGCAAATAGTCAGAAATATGAAATCAGATTCTATCTGAGGGACAGTTTGAGAATCTAAAACTGTAGCTTGGGAAAACAAGAAATGGGAAGGTGTGTGCTAGAGATGTAAAAAGCCCTAAGTGCTTGACAAGGTGAAAGAGAAATGTTCACTTATTTTTTTCCTTCTTGTATAATAATTAGGACATGTCAAGTAAAACAAGCAGGTAACAGACTCAAAACAAGTCAAAGACAATTCCTGTATTTCATGTGTCTTGAATGTGTAATTCTTGTATTAACTGTGTAATGCAAACAGTGACTTTAAATTGTGGAAGTTCATATTAGAAGCCACTAATTGAAAGTTTTCTTTCCATTTCTGCAGGGAAACATGACAACAAAAACCCTGTTTTTCTGTAATATTGCCACAGCATTTGTGTCTTTAATTTTTGCAAGTAAGTTTGTTTGCTGTATAAGGTTTTGTTCTGAAACCTTTTTTCCCCACAAAAATAATATTAACTTTCTGTGATAATGGCTGTAAAAGTAAATGCTAGTGAGTTTTTGAAATAGCCCTAAGAGCAGGAACCTATAGAACATATAATATGTGGAATTTTATGTACTGTCTTATCACAGAATGATTTAGATTGGAAAGGGGCTTTTGAGATCATCTGGTCTAACCTCACTGACATGCCCCAGGGTCAGCTAGAGCAGGTTGCCCGGTACTGTGTCCAGTTGGATTTTGAATATGTCTGCTAATGGAGACTCCATGGCCTTTTTGGGCAACTTGTTCCAGTGTTTGATCACCCTTAAAATAAATATTTTCTTGTGTCTGGATGGAATGTTTCATGTTTTGATTTGTGCTTNTGTGTAATGCAAACAGTGACTTTAAATTGTGGAAGTTCATATTAGAAGCCACTAATTGAAAGTTTTCTTTCCATTTCTGCAGGGAAACATGACAACAAAAACCCTGTTTTTCTGTAATATTGCCACAGCATTTGTGTCTTTAATTTTTGCAAGTAAGTTTGTTTGCTGTATAAGGTTTTGTTCTGAAACCTTTTTTCCCCACAAAAATAATATTAACTTTCTGTGATAATGGCTGTAAAAGTAAATGCTAGTGAGTTTTTGAAATAGCCCTAAGAGCAGGAACCTATAGAACATATAATATGTGGAATTTTATGTACTGTCTTATCACAGAATGATTTAGATTGGAAAGGGGCTTTTGAGATCATCTGGTCTAACCTCACTGACATGCCCCAGGGTCAGCTAGAGCAGGTTGCCCGGTACTGTGTCCAGTTGGATTTTGAATATGTCTGCTAATGGAGACTCCATGGCCTTTTTGGGCAACTTGTTCCAGTGTTTGATCACCCTTAAAATAAATATTTTCTTGTGTCTGGATGGAATGTTTCATGTTTTGATTTGTGCTTATTGCCTCTTGTCCTGTCAGTGGGCAACACTGGTAAAAGTCTATCTCTTTGTTCTTCATTCCCTCCCATCAGGTATTTACACACATTGATAAAATCCACTCACACACTCATGAAACCTTCTTTTCTCTAGGCTGTGCAGTCCCTGCACTTTCTCTCCTCAAGCAAGAGATGCTCTATTCCCTTAATCATTTTTGTGGCCATGTGCTGGACTCTCTCCATTAAATTCAAATCTGGTAGGCCCCAATGCAGGCCAGGACACTGTTAGCCTTTTTTGCCATTAGAGAGCATTGGTGGCTCATGGTCAGTTTGTGGTCCACCAAAACTCTGATGTTCTCTGCAGATCTGCTTTACAACTAAATGGTCTCTAGCTTGTGCTGCTACCTATTAACTATTTCAGAATATTAGCATTTAGTGGCAGAAATTGTTTTTTTGTGGCCACAGCATTTCATAACCACCTTAGTTATTGTGGAGCATTCAAGACGTTTAAGTAAATCAATGTTTGGATAAGTAATTTGGAAAAGATTTATGATGAGGTGATGAGAATATGAGGTGATGAAACACAAAATTATTCTTTGGTGATTAAAACTGATGCTCGCTATGAAGAGAGTGTCTGGATATCAAATAGTTTAGTGGTAGAATGTCAATAAGTAAAATCCAGTGGATGTGAAGGGGCATGGAAAGGTCAAGCACATATAGCAGGAATACATGTAGTATGTTTGCGTGATGTAAGTGTTAATTGAAAATGACTTGGGAAAATGCTGCTTTGATATCTCTGGATGATCTCTGGAATCATTGACTCTTTTATCAGCAGTGAGCAAAAAAGCAGAATTTTAGGAAAGCAGCAGAACAGAAAGCTTCATTATGGAACTCTGTAACTCCATAGTGAATGTGTACCAGTTGAACTTTGCAGTCTGGTCTTTCCATCTCAGACTGTGTTGGAAGAGGTTGAGAGGTGAGTGACAGCGTCATCTGGTATGGGATGGCTTCCATACAAGAAATCTCTAAGTAAAGGGGGACTGAGGTAAAGAAAAGAAACAATAAAATCTATAAAATTGTAAGTACCATAGACCAGGCAGATGAGAGAAAGTTTCCCTTCTCATAACAAGAAATGAATGATACCCAGAGAAATTGTAAAAGCCAATGAAGGGTCTGAAGGCAAAGTATTACTGTATTTGTTGTGTCCTTCTGTATTTTGGCACTGGTTATCAGAGACAGGATTTTGGGCTAGACAGGGACTTGCATGACTCTGTGTGGCAGTTCTTATGTTCTGAAAAAGCAAGGAAGTTTAGGTAAAAATATATTACTGACTCAGGAATGTGATCATGGTGTCCAGAGTTGGTGCCTTTTTTGTCATATTACCACACACACAAAAAAAAAAGTAGCCCAAAACTCATGGTGTTGCTCTTTTTCTGTATGAGTCTGCTTGTGTCAGAATGAAAGAAGATGATCTCCTTGGTAATTGCAGTGATTTCTTTCTAAATGTTCATAAAATTAAGGCTGAGTTGAAATTTCCACAGCAAACTCGGTATTCGTGCAGCATGATCTTTAACTTCATTGTCCTTTTAGGACATTTTGGTATTGGAAGCACAGTCTGTTTTGAGGATTACTTTGACTACAGTTAAGTGATGTTAAAGACATTAAATGAAATTTATGTGTATATTTGTGTACTTGCTCATGAAACAGACTGGGGAAACCCATGTACTTTAGTAATTTACCTTTGAAGTTAAACATGAAAATGACAAGTCCACTGCAAAGAAG
>VYZS01005406.1:15105-35627 GCA_013400695.1 Neodrepanis coruscans | reverse complement strand
AAAGGGGAAAAGGGGGGAACGACAGAGGATTTGGGGGGTCGTTGACTTGCCCTACAGCATCTCTCAGCCCGGCTCGGGGGGGGGAGGGGGGGGGCCCGGGTGTATTTTTGGGCTGCCGTCCCCCACCTTGCCCCTGGAGGAAGTTTGGCTGGGAGTGGAGCGGAGCAGGCGGGAGGTATTTTTATTTTAGAGCAGCACTGCAGAGGGGGGTGGTTCGGGAGCTGTCTGTCACGGCAGCTGCTGGAGAGGACCTGTGCTGGCTGCCAAGGCTCACCCCGAGCCAGGGGAGCACGGCCCGACCGGTTCCATCCCGGGGGGAATTTGGGTCCCCACTTTAATCCCTGTAAGGGCGGGAGTAGCCCCCCCATCACCTTGTGACAGAGAGGAGACAGCTCACATTGCGTGGGGATGGGGAAACTGAGGCACGGAGAAAAAGGGAGCAATTCTTTCCCACTTTAGAGGAGTTTAAATCCACGCGGGGCTCGGAGGTTTTAACATCTCCTGCTCCCGGGTCATGAGTGTCAGGACAAGAGGAAACGGCCAGGGGAAGTTTAGGTTGGATATTAGGAAAAAATTTCTTCGCTGAAAGGGTGGTCAGGCACTGGAACAGGCTGTCCAGGGAAGTGGTGGGATCGCTATCCCTGAAAGTGTTCAAAGAACACGTAGATGTGGCACTCGGGGACTTGGTTTAGTGGTGGGTTTGGCAGTGCTGGGTTGGATTGTGTGATCTCAGAGGTCTCTTCCAACCCTAATGATTCTGTGATCTCTACAAGCCACCTTCAGCTTCCAGCACCCCCAGCAGGAGATAGGGAAGGGCTGGGTTGGGTTGTGGCCTCTGTTATTTCAGGGTGGGCAAACACAGGTCAGCCAAGAGCAAGTCAGCACAGCATTAGGACCATCCTTGTGCCACATCCTTCTACCAAACCCCTGTGAGATTTGGGGATTGCTCACACTGGGGCCGATATCCCCGAGCATCTCTTGGGCTGCCTGTGGGGTCAGGGCAGAGAAATAAGGCAGAGAATTTTATAAATACCTGCGTGGGTTGTCTGGTTTGGGGTGAGATGATGTGTTTTGAGGAGGATGTTCAGGCTGGTCAACCCTCGGGTCAAAGCCCAGCTTTGCTGTTGCACGGGCTCTGAACCAAGAAGCCTTTTTAGCCTCCTTTTTAACCTGGTGTGCACAGAGAGAGGCTCTCCACGGCCACAGCGGTGTGACCAACACTGTCAGCACTTAACGAGCCGCTTTAATTTGCAGCAGCCAGGGGCAGGATTCGGTCCCCCCTGGATGCCCCGCAGCCCCAGCCCCGCATCCTCCTGCCGCAGCTCCATCCTTGCCCGGGGACTTGGCTCCCGACCTTGGCGTAATTAACTGAGTGCTTAGAGGAAAACTAATTAAGAGATCGGTGCAGATAATCACAGGGACGCGATTCCTCCCGCTCCCAGCGCCCGGGGCGGGCGGGGGTTCATGGCAAGAGTGTCCGTGGGTGCAGATGGGCTCAGTGCGGTGGGGGGGACACTGAGTACAGATCCATGTCACCCCTCTGGCTCCCAAGCCCCTCATCACCCCTCCCAATCCATGCAGATGCAGAAGGATCTGGCATTCCTGGATGTGAGGGATTCCAGGAGGGCTCCTGGAGGGTCACAGCCCCCTCCTGCTGCTCTGCCTGAGCACTGGCATCCAGAGGGTTCCAGGCTGGTGATGATTTTAATCGTCTTTATTTCCTTTAATCCTCAGCCATTTGTGATCTTGCTGGATACAAAGTGCAACACTGGGGAAGGGCTGGGCAGCAGTTTTTTCGTGAGGCTCTGGGAAATGTGGTGTTAGAAATCATTCAGCTTTAATTTGTACATATTCTAAAAAAAATAGATCACCTCCCTCTCTTGATTTCTAATACAATAATTTATTTTAATGCCTCCCTCAGCACAAGACACACCTCTGTGTTTCACTGTCCCAGTGTTTATGGCTGTGAGCTGCTTTAAGGGGTATATTTTCAAATACTGGGTGGGTTGTTGGAACTTGTGGCACATGAGCTGAGGCCAGGCCCCTCTTTAGTGTCCAAGGAAGTGAGTGGGAAGGTGGTGGGGTTTGAGGAAAAGTGCTTGGCTCTGTCCCAGCAAGGCAAGGCACAGACTGAAGATGTCAATGGGGACACCAAATAATCCTCCAGGCTGCTGGAACAGATCTCTGAATGGGAAGGAGAGGGTTTATTTATAGAATCCCAGAATGGTTTGGGTTGGAAGGGACCTTAAAGATCATCCAGTCCCACCCCCTGCCATGGGCAGGGACACCTCCCACTGTCCCAGGTTGCTCCAACCTCCCCTTGGACACTTCCAGGGATGGGGCAGCCACAGCTCCTCTAGGCAACCTGTGCCAGGGCCTCCCCACCCCCACAGGGAAGGATTTATTCCTAATATCTCATCTTAACTTAACCTTCTTTCAGTCTAAAGCCATTCCACCTTGTCCTGTCCATAGCCTTGTCAGAAGTCCCTCTCCAGCTCTCATTGGCCCCACATGGATTGTTTTTTACTGCCTTAAGTTGTCCCATTGGCTTCCTCATGGAAACACATCACTGGGAACATGCCACCCCCCAGGACCTCAGCAGGCACCTCCCTGAGAGCAGGACAGCTCAGGACAGCGGGATGTTTGCCCCATCCATCCATCCATGGTCACCAGCAGGAACCCTCTCAGCACCCCCAGGGTGGCTCTGCCTGTCCCCCAGGATTCCCACCAGCTCCATCAGGGGTCCCAGGACCTCCTGCCCCCCCAGGGAAGGACCCTGAAGCAGGATCCCACCACCAGGTCAAACCCCACTGTCTTCAGCTCCTCTCCTCAGCAGCCCCTCCCATTCCCAAAAAAGTGCCCCAGTTAGGTAAGTGATAGGTTGGGATAATCCCTCCATCCCTTGCTGCCACAGTGCATCCCACAGATCCCTCTTCTCCCTGGAAAAATGAGCTGCTCCAAGCCCAGGACTTCAGCCCCTGCCTGGGGTTGGGTTTTGGGAGCTGTAAGTGGACACTCACTGAGATTTGAGTGGCATTTGTTGAGTGAGGCCACCGTGTCCCATGGGAGCAGCGGGCTGGGAGCTGGGCTCAGAGGGGAGAGGATGAAGGGAGAAACCCAATACCCATCTTGGCTCAGTCATGGCTTAATTTAGAGCACAGGGGCTCTGCTGGAGTGTTTTTCCATTTAAAGCTGAAGCTCATTCCTTTTGTCCTGCCCTGTGACTTGCAGGGCAGTAGCAGCTGCTGGCTGGGACTGTGGAGGGGTTGGCAAAGCAATTTCCAACTCATTTCCCCTTTGCCTCCCCATTTCACCCACGTGAAGGACTGAAATCCATCTCCTCCTCACACCTCCATCCTGCTTTGGAGCCTCAGGGAGGGCACAAACCACCCACAGCCCCAACCCAGGGCTCTAAACTGGAGCTGTTACAGTGGGATCAGCTTTTGACCCACTGGCTGATCCTTTGCCACTTGTCCAAGTGGATCCCAGGGCAGGGAGTGCTCTCCTGTGTCAATACCATCTATATTTAACCACCCTAATGCAACTTAATTCATGTTACAGCCACTTTGGAAAGCTCCTCACAGGTAAACACCTGGCAGAGGTGGAAAGGGAAACGACCACAATTCATCAAAGATAATTTATTCCCAGGGATTCATCCATCAGGCACTTCATGGCTGATTGATGGGAGTGCTCTGCCCAGCTCCAGGGCAGCCAACCCCCTCTCCAAGTGTTTGGAGGACTTGAACTTGGAGCTAAAAGCTGCCTAAATTCTACCACAGGATGCCCATAATCAAATAATTACAGCAAAATTAACCCAAATTGTATCCACCACTGGTCTGTCACCACCTTTAGCTGCAGTGAGACTGAGAAAACTCAGAGCTTATCAAAGAGCTGCCTGTGACATGACTTTTCACTGGATGGAAGCTGTCCCAGCAAGGAAAGGCTGGGGACTCACACTGCTTTTATCTGAGAGAGGGATAACCATGGCTGGCTGCAAACTGAAACCACAGAAACCCAACTGAGAATGGAAGCACAGGATTCTCATGGGCTGGTGATTAACCAGGAGGGAAAAGAAACACTGACACCTCCAAGGAAAGCAGGGAGTTGTGGTGGTTTCCTATCAAGCTACATCCCAGAGAGAAATATTGTAGCTCAGACATTTCCATGAGAAACAGCTACTACTTATAGGTACAGGCTCTCTAAATAAATTGCTTTATAGTGTCTTAATTTCTTCTTTGTCAAGGCACCTTGTGGTGCTCTGTATGTGTGTGTGTGCATTAAAAAAAGAAGTGCTTGTGTGCAACCCCAAACAAGCATATGTTTGAAGAAATGAGTGTTGCAGCACTTGAGAAGAGGTTTGCAGCATGTGCTGGGGAGCCATATGTGTGTTCTGTAACATCCCAGTCTCTTCCCTCTGCTTCATGGGCTGATTCTGAGCCATTTTACTGGAGAGTGGTCTGATTTTTCACTGCTTGACTGGGACAGGAGACAGGGAAGGATGGCAGATTCCTCTGCTCTGCTGCTTGGAAAATATTATTGAGTCACACTTGTGTGTAAGTGAAATCAGAATCTCCAGCCACTGCAGAGTCTCCACACCCCTGCCCTGGCTCAGGCAGCTTTTCAAAGGGATCTGCCCACTACTGCAGGCCTTTAAAATATCTGCCAGACATGGGATGATTTCTTTCCCTCTCCTTAATCATCAGGATGGAGCTGGACAGAAACAAACTGCAACTCACTTGGATGAAATTCCATCTCTCGACCCGGGATTTATTCCAGAGGTGGCTGCAGGTGGCAAGATGCTTCTTCCTCTGATGCCACTGGCAGGATGAGCAGGAAAAATATGGGAATGGAGTGTTTTGGTCCTGCTTTTTGCAAAAGAGCTTTGCTGAGCCATAGGGCAGTGCTGGGGGAGCAGAGCAGGCTTGAACAGTAACTCCTGGGAGTGATTCCCAGGGGCTGAGCTTCTCCTGAGCAACATGAGCTCCTCCAGGGACTTCAGTGAAGTGTCTGAAGAAGGATTATCTCCGAACCTAAGCAGGAAAAAAGACAGGGACAACACACCTGGAGTAACTCCTGCTCTGCTCTTCTTCCCTCTGCAGGAGGGGAGTCAGGATGAAATCCCTGTGCTGGGGAAAGGGAGTGTTGGGTTTTCCTCCCCACAAATCCACCAGGGGCTGGTGGTGTTGTCTGGGGTTAAAGCCTGACAAACTTCAGGCTCATAAAAAGAGGCTGACAAAGGAAAGCAGAAAAAAGAAGAGCTTTCAAGACTTTCAGCTGAGAAACAAAGCAGCACTATACAAAAATGACTGGCTCTCCATTTGCCTGGAATCCCCAAGGCTGCTCTCCACTGGCAGGATGCATGTTAATGCCTTATTAGCTTGCACTCCATGTCCTCACTCTGCTGCAGGAGAGAAGGACAGAGCTGGAGGGGGGTTGCAGCAGCTCCAAAAGTCCCAACTCTGCTGCAGTGAGGACCTGCCTATCTTTTATAGCATTTCTTCCTAGAGAGAACAAGATCTGCCTGATGGATGAATGCAGAGACCCAGAAACAGGGAATTTGTAACCTGGATGGCAAATTTGCAGTGGAATGAGGGGGATTTAAGGTAGGTCTGATTCATTGCAGGGGTGATCTGCACTGTCTAGTTTTTCAGAGAAAACTCCAGTGAGTTTCAGAAAACTGCTGCCAGTGAGTTCAGGCAAAGAAACAGGTTGGAGTGGGGAGTGGAGCCACCCCAAAGTTCACCTGCAGACATTCCCAGGCTAATCCTGTCCCTCAGCACTGAAATGCCACAGAAAGCCTGAGACAGACAGGTATCAGTGTGCTGATAAAAACAGAGCCCAGTTTGTTCCAAGGAAGGGGGCTGGCCTAACTTTTGTACAGCCAATTCCTTCCTGAGCTGATAAGGCAGCAGCACACGGATACTGAACCCTCTCAGGGAACACTGTGTTGAAACTGGAGAGGTTTTGCCCAAATTCCTGCTGCAGAACTGCAGCTTTCTAAGTGCACCAACTGCAGCCCTGCTGGCCAACTCTGCTACAGACAGAACCTGCTGACACATAAACCCTTCACTTTTTTTGTATTTCATCTCTGTTTCTCATCCTCTTCTGCAAATGCTGAAGAAGTGACAGGATCTGAGGCTGCAAAGCTGCACTGCCACTGCCTTTCAATCCCTGGGCACGATGCCTGGGCTCCCTCCCTGCTCTGCAGTCCAAAGAGCTCAGAATATCTCACTTAACTCTTCTCTTGTTTCTGCTGCTGAATGGCCCGTAAAAAGATAGTCTTCACTTGCTCCATTGTGTTTTGATACAGTTTAAAATCTTCCTCTTTCTTTCTCACAGTTGACTCCACAACAGCCTGCAGAGCTTTGTTCTCATCCAGCTGGCTCACAAGCCTAGGAGGAAACAAAGGGGAAAACTTTCCTGTGAGCTGTGGAGCTTCAAAGCAAATGAGAACAGGGCTTCTGTTCTGGGGGGAGAAACTCTGAAACACAAGGAATTCTCTGGTGATTTTATGACAGGCGTGAGAAAGAGCAGAGTCAACACTTGTCCCCTCCCTCTCTGAGGCAGGAAGGGCAAACAGAGCTGGGAGAAAGGGAAAACATACCTTGTGCTCAGCTTCTCTACCTGCAATTCCAGGGGCAGCTGGGACAGGTGGGAGGTAGAGAACTCCTTCCTGCCACTTGAATTCCAGGGGAGTTCTGAGTGACCCACGGACTGGGCTGCGGATTTAATCAGAAAATGGAGTTTTAATGAAACAAAACAGCAGTTTTTGGTAGCACAATGAGTCAATCTCAAGAAACAATGCATAAATGTTAAGGAATCTGTTAAGTTCTATGTGTACCCAGGATGGTATTGTAAATATATAGGACAGACTTTTATTTTAATCTCTTTTCAGCAAAATGAAAACATGAAGAATGTGCATTTCAGGGCTAAATGCAGGAATACATGTGCCTATATACAGAGAACCCAAAATATTTAAGTGGCCTGAACAGTGGGGGACAGAAACAGTGGAAAAGGATTATTTGGATGATAATCTTGTCCTTGTGTCTCAGATGATGACAACTGTGGTTTCCTGAGTTTGCACATGGCAGACATTGAAACAGCTTTTGTAAAGCACTTTGATCCTCAGCATAAATACAAGGGAGATTAAATGGACTTCCATGTGTGGTTGTAAATCAGGGATCCTTTCCTAGATAAAATCTACCTGAATCATGCAGCTCCTGCCAGTTCAAGGGGACACAGAAACTTTTTTCAGGGTTACAGAGAAAATATAATTCAAATTTACTCTTGGGATTGGAGAAGCAAAGCACTTGGATTCTACTGTACTTTGCAACTGCTGTTTTGTGCTTGTGTTGTCACATCCCTTTTCCAAATTCCTCTCCCTCATAACTTCAAATATCTCCAAATAAGCAAATTTGGTGTTTCAACATTAAATCCTCCTGGTGTGGAATATCTAAAAGAACCTGGTTGGAGAGTACTGAACTCTGACAAAAACAAAGGAGAAGAAAAGATTGTGTTGTGTAACCAAAAAATGCTTTTGATCTTGAGGCTGTGTTTTGTAGGGCTGCTGTTACTTACCTGTTCTCCTCTGGGATTATTCTTTGATAATTTGGAATTGGAATAAAACAGAAAAAAAAAAAGCATGGAAAATGAAAAGCCTGAATAATTTTAAAACACAACTGGGTTGTTTCTACCTACTTAGCATCATTATCTGCTCCCTTTGAATTGAAGAGAGTAGAAACATTAGATTAGCAATTAGATCAGCTCTCTCCAATATTGCACTTTCAGAAAGAAAAGAAAAATATTATGTTAATTAGCAGGTTCTCTAGTCTCTGTTTTATATTCAAGCTTTTCATTCCTTCTTATTTCCTCAAACTTTCTGGCATGAAAGAATTCAGATAACCCCCCTGCTCTGCTGGAGAGGTGAATCACAGACTTGGAGACTTGGTTCTTGTACAAACTCCAGAGAGTTTTGGCACATCACAAGGGGCTGAGCTCTCATCAAAGCAGGGTAGTGAAATGGATGGTTACCTACTCATCTTATGGATTTAGAGAGGATTTCTTCTTATTAGTCTTACTGCCAATCCTTTCCTACTTTTGCTTTTAGTCCTTAAGCAGAGGAGATTAATGAACTAAATATTTAGTGAGAAGGAATCTGTCACAGTGGCAAGAGCAGCTCCTTCCTCTGGCTATGAAGTGGCAGCTACCAGAAGTGAGTTACCAAATTTATTACAGCACAATAACTTGACCAGAATGGCTCAGGATCTGGGAGTTTATCACTGAATCTCTTGGAGCTTGCAAGGAAAACCTACATGGAGCACATGTGTGATAACAGAACAACACAGCAACACTTTAGCAGGTGGAGCACCCAAAAACTCAGTTAAATCCTCCAAATGACAGCACTAAAATGTTCCCTCAGTGTTTTATCAGTAAGAAGTTGAGACATTGAGAGCTGTGTTCCCACAACACTCACCTGGCTACCACCTGTCCCTACACACACCTTGAACTCTTCCTCTGGGCATCTGCAGAACCATGTGAGGGCTCCAAAGCCTTTCACCTTCCAATCCTCCTGGGAATCACAGAGGGGAATCCCATGACATCACCTCTGTGAGGCCCAGCACTGCCAGGATGGATGTGCTGGATCCTAAAAGCCAAAGGCTGCAGCACTTTGTTTCTAAACCCTTGGATTCTACAAGGATCTAAAATTTTCTTCTCTCAGTTAATGCAGGTAAGACAACTCTAAAAATCAGTGCTTGCAGAAAAACACATGGGAATGAGTCAGTGTGGGCTGGAGCCCTTTCTAAGGACACCAAATCCTGTTCTTAGAAACAGATTCATGTTTTACAGAGAGGAGTAGGTTTGAAACACTTTTTAAGTCCCTCTTGTCACCCTCACTCAGCCTGACACCATCCCAACATTTGTCAAATTGAAATTCCCCTTCCTGCTCTTCATCTCCTGGCATTTCAAGTCTTTTTACTTCATGAAAATATACATAAAAAGGGAAACCACTGGAAAAGTTTCCCTAAGAATATGTGCCACTTTATTGGTTTAGACACTTTACAGAATCAGAGTCCTTAAGCAATAAAAGGATCTGATCAGGGAAATAAAAATTTAACATCCACCATGAATTCTTCTCCTTTAACTGTGCCAGTGAGGCTTTCATATTTATAGCAGGAGATTATCACGTTCCTGGGCTAATAAATTACACCAGCTCTAATTACTTCATCACCAGCAATAGTTTTTCATAGGCACTGACAGGCCTTAAATTGGGATGTGTCCTTTAATTCTGCTCTTAACCTTCAGCTGGATCCCCCAGGCAGAGGTGCAAAGGGAGCAGAGCATGGGCTGCACAGAGTTGATTTGCTGGAGACTGTTATCCCATGAAGAAATAATGCAAAAATCCTGCTTAAATCTGTGGCAAAATCCTCCTGAATGAAGAGGGCCCAGGGTTTGACCTCCTGTGTTGTTCCACTGGTCTGGGCAGGTCCCAGTCACCACGTGCAAAGTCAAGCCCTTGTCAAGGTTTGACAGATGGAGCCCAAATGTTGTTGCTGTCTATTAACACAGAGGTGAAATGAGGGGCACAGTGGGAGCTGAGGGTCCCACCTCACCTGTTCTGCTCCTCAGGGGAGGTTTGTGTGCAGTTGTGTTTTCCCCTGGATCCATTTGCAGTTTTTCAAGCTGCTGTTCCAAAATGACACTTTGCCACTGCTCTTCCTGAAGCCTCTTCTCAGCTTCCAAGACTTTATTGCTGCTTTCCTACACACTGACAGGCAAAAAAAAAAATTAAAAATAAAGAGAGCTCAGCTTATTGATGACATGTCTACATCAAATCAGTCTTGGTACTGAACCCTGGTTTGTGCTGCAGAGCTCCCAACAGGGGGAAGAGAATTTTCCCTGCATCCAAAAGCATAAATCCCAGTGAAGTAGTTTCATATGACATCTTCCAAAAATGCAGAAGAGAATTAACTGATGGGGAGAGTTGGAAATAATGGGTTTGTTAGTGGGGGTTGCTTAGATCCCATAACTGTGGCTGCTGGGCTGAGTGGGAAAGCTGCAGATTGCTGAGGAGAGATCTTGTATCACAGGAATAACAAACTGCCCCTTTTTTTTTAAACACTCTGGGAAAATTTGGAAGGAAAATAGTTTATGGAAAGAGTGGAATTTCACTGGTTTACATCAGTTATCTGCAAGGAAGAAACTTGATGTTGCTTTTAATAAACTTGGCCACACAACTGTGGAAGGGTGGGAGTGGAAAAGTAAGTGATGGTTCCCTCTGCAGCCCAGCACAGGAGAGCAAATTGCTTTTAGTCACCCCACACACCTTAGAAAATGAGCTCCAAAAATCACAGACACAGCCAGGGGAACACCTCAGGGGCAGGGCCTGACACCAAGTGATTTAAAGGAGTTTAAAGCTGGACAGAGACACAAATTGACTCATGGAAAAGTGCAGAATAACAGAATCTTTCCTGACCCCATGGGTGATGCTGATTACTCTGTGAATCAAGAGAGTTGATGAGTTTATTTCCCTCCCAGCTGGCATGACTAAAAAGAAATGTTACAACTCTAATAAAATTATATCAGTGTCTTAAAAATCCAGCTACAAGCAAGGCTGGACCTCCAGTGGCAGTGAATTCCCAGGCTGGGGATGTGCTGGAAGACATTTTATTCCCCTCAGAGTGGTTCTGAATTCACTGAACTTTCATTTGGCCACATTAGATAAAAAGTGGAGGAAAAATGGCCAGATCAGTTGGTTTTTTAATTCAGTAACTTGTCAATATGAGTAATTTAAACTAAAATGCTGCAGAAAAGCCCAGTTTTCTTCTCTTGACTTCAGCACTATCTGTGTTACCTGAGCTTTGCTACACTCCAAAAGGGGAGGGAACAGGAGGAAAGCCTGATTTTTTTATATTTTTAAGCATATATTGATGTTGAAACCTGCCTGGGTGTCATATTACCCTGAGGTCTTCCAAGAGTTATTGCACAGAGTCTCACAAAATTTCTGTTACCTGCTTGATAAATGTGTGATAACCTGTGGAGCTGCTGAATCATCACTCCAGGGTTCATTTTGCTGTGCATTTCAGCAGCTCTGTTCCCCATTTCACTTATCACTCACACCTCCACCCTTATCTGATTGCAAAGCTCTGTTCAAGTCGCTGGGCTTACACAACATGAAAAAGATTTTCCCACCATGTATTAGCAGGATTTTGGCCTTAAAAGCACCTTTTCTGCAGTTCTTGAAAGAAATGTAATTTTTTTTTTTCTGACAGTGATTAATCACACAGGACAGAAGTTGTACAAGTGAGAAGGATAACTGCTGGAAAATGAAGCAAGTAAGGAAACAGTGCTTTTTGCATTGATAAGCACACAGACAAAAAAATGTGCTTCCTCTGTTGGAATACAGATTTGGAAACCAAATAACACACAAAAAGACTTGGCTTCCCCTGCCCACCTAAAACACAGTTGGTTTTTAACATCATCTTCAATGGAAGAGTAGAAAATAAAAATAAGTAAATAAAAAATGTCACTGCTGTGTTTCATTTAAAGCAGAAGAAATTAATTTAGAAAAGGATACAGTGAAGCTTAAAAGGAATGTGAAAAGCTGTGGAACAGAAGGCAGATGATAACTATAATTACAGTATTTACTACTGATGAATAATGTTGCTGCATAAATAATGCCATGCATCTATAGATATAGGAATTCTACTTCTATCTTGGTGCAGCAATCTTGAAGATAACTCCATTCTTAAAGCCCTTTGTTCTACAAGAATAATAAAAGAAATGAATCATCAGCCAGGCAGGGAAATTGAGCAGAAAAAAAATTATGTAAAAGCCCCTATTTCAGGCAAAGATCCCACTGGCAGTGTATATCCAAGTGCTTTCCTGAGTGCTGGGGACTCCCACATGAACATGGAGTGTTCCCACAGGGGCAGGGGGGGCTGTACCTTTTCTGCAGCACAGTCACCAGTTCCAGCAGCCCATGTCTCTCCAGCTCAGCAGCCTGGCACAGAGCCTTGTGCTCCATGAGCTGTGCCTGCAGCACCTTCCAGCCTGGGTTCTCAGGGCCAGGAAGCCTGAAAAAAGCACAAACAGAGTCTGTCTCCCCATTCCAGAAACGCCAGAAGGGAAACAAAGGCAGGAGTTGAAAAACCTATCAAAATACACTTGTGTGAAGGTGAAGGCAGAATGCAGAGCCAGGCTCACTACCTCCCCCCAGCATCACTCTCTGGATTGCAATAAATGGGAAGAGTTGGAAATAAAGGCACTGGGAGTTTCATTAGAAAGGTGTTTCCAGGATGCTTCCTCTTCCCATCACCCCCAAACCCAAGCTGATCCATTCATTCCCACTGACTCTCCTCCCAAAGGAAAGGGAGATTCTGTTTCCAAAGTGCCACACCAAGTTATTAAATGATCTGCTCTGAAAGGCTTCAGGCAGCATTTGTACAATGGCTGTTCTTGTGCCCAAAATGTGATGAAAGGAAGGGGCAGTTTTCCCAGGCATCCCTTTATTAAGAACTTCATTACTTCTCTGACCTCCTGCAGAGCAAACAGCAGGAGAAATCTGGGTGGTTGGGAGGAAAAAGGGTCAAAAAATCGGTGCCAATTAAGAAATTAAGAGAGCAAGAAGATGCCAGAGGTCCAGACAGGGAGGATGGTCAGAGCAGCTGTTTGTTCCAGAAACAAGGCAGAGCAGGGCAAGGTTTGGCCCTTTCTCTGTCCTTACCTTTCAGGGGGGATGTCACCACTGCTCAGGGGAGGCTTGGTGGCTGCTGACTCCACCAGTGTGTGGCCCATCCTGGACACGGTGCTGAGGGCAGGGAAGCTCTGTCAGTCACACTGGGCAGCATTCCAGGAATTCCAGTCATTCCCCAGTGCCTGTGTTTATTGCTGCCTTGTAGGGGAAGAGCTCTCTCTCTCATCCTACACCTCCAGCCAGGTGACTGTGTGTGATATTTTCATAACCCATGCACTTGTATTTCTAATTGCCCTTTAAAAAGATACTTTTCTGAGCCATTTCTGCTTTGGGAAGACCCTCAGGAAGATCTGTCAGGTTTCTTGTTGTAACAGGAGGAGTGAACTGATCATTTTGGATTATCCCTTCCAGTCTGGATGAGTTTTATGCACAATGATGGGACATCAAATTTTGGGGTGTGTTTGTTGAGCTCAGCTGCCTAAAGGCAATTCTCTGTAGACTCAGCCTATATTTCCTTGCTACAAGAGGATAAAGCCTTAATATTGAGGAAGAGGCAGAGCTGCCTTCTAGGCTGGGAGTGGTTAATCCCAAAATCAAGTTAAGGTGGATAATGACAGACTTGGCCCAGTGTAAAAATGCAGATTTTTACTTCACCATCTCCAAGGGGCTTTAACTCCTATTTATAGCATTTTTCATTTCATCTTTCCTGATAGGAAAAGATGATTCACTAGAGTAAAACAGAATGGAGTGTTCATCAGCATATTAAAGTTAATGGAAGGAGTGAGCCTTGCTGACCAAGTTATTAAGAGCTCTCACAGTTTTCAGGATCATTCATTGCCCACCTGACAGGTCAGCTCTTTTCATGGCACAGCCTTTAGCCACATGCACAAAGCAGTAATTTATGCACTGCACTTAGTGGTTCCTGCAAAGCCATTTCCCAACTTCATTTTCTTGCTTACCATCAGCAGGCACAGGAAGTGAAAAAAGGGGATAAAATACAGGTTTGTTCTATCACAGCACAACAATTTCTGCAGAGTTAGGAGTGGGAGAATGAAGGCAGCCAAAAGGGAACAACAATGGAGAAACTTTAACTCAAAAACACTGGACAGAACTTGCCATGAATTTTAGGAATCCTCTGCTGGGCTCAGTGATACAGCTGATTTTAAAGCCAAATTTGGTGTCTAAAGTAATGTGGTAGGAAATGACACAGACAGAATCAGTTGTAACTTGATGGAAAATTTCCTCCCTCCCCATAAGACCAGCCTCAAATCCTCCTTGTCAACTAGACCATGAACTCTTTAGCAAGAAACCCAGCACTTTAACAGGAAAGGATAAAACTTGCTCTGGTATTTTGGTCCCTTTCCACAGCCAGAGTGACCCAGAGTCACATGAGTATAAACAAAAATCAGATTTATTGCTGTCTTAACATCAGTGTAATTTACAGAGTCCTCAGTGAGGCTTTAAAAAGGGTGTTGGTTAAGAACAAATGCTGTGGTGTGTTTCCAACACTGCTGCAATGTAAATCCTACTCAAAGTGTATTTATTGATTTAAATAATGCACCAGTGATTGAGTGCTTACCTAAAATCGCATTTTGTATTAATTCACCACGCTGCTCACACAAGTCTCCTCATTAGAGGCCTTGTTTCTCATAAGAGAAAAGACTCACAGGCACTTAAGCTGACCACAAAACATTATCTGAGCTGCAGAGAGAGAGAATTAGCTGCACTGCCATCATGCCAAATCTAGTAATGTCTGCAAGTCTGCACATCCTTCTCTGTTCCAGGACAAAAGTCCAAGAGATAATGTGATTAGAGATTCCCATATACTGTAAACAGGCTGCCACAGCTGCTGGCACAAAGCACTTGTGGTTTGCTCAAACTCCCCGGGGGGAAAGCAGGTTTGTGAATGATTCCCAACAAATTCCAACACTGGGGAAGGTTCTTACCGGGCTGGGTCAGTCCTTCCACCCTCACCACTGCCTGATGCCAGAGGTGCTTCTGAGTGCTCCTTAGGCGGTGTGTCAGCAGCTCCTGAACTGTCCCATTGTTGGGCAGATTCCTTCTGTTAATGTTGGAGCAGGTCATAAAAGCAATTACACACTTCAAAGGCAAATAGCTGCATCAATGCCTAAGCAGCAGCTCCTAATTATTGCTGAAAGCATGCCAGAACTTTTCATTTACAGGACCTCCTCTGAAGCTTTGCTTACATTTCTATCTACTGCAGGATGAAAACAAAGCAGAAGTCACTAAGAAGTGCATTTTCATGTGAAATCACAGGGTTTAGCATTCTCTACTCTTACTAGAGAACCCCCAGTGCAGCCCCAGCACTGCCAGCACAGCTGGTTTGTGTCTCTAACCCAATGTTCTGGCCCTCAATAAAGAGGTATCTGGCAGATTCACAACCTCACATAACCCCAGGAGGGTTTGAGATCACTGGGAATTGGGGTCCTGAGTGTAAGGTACCAATGGCTGGGTACCAGGGCTGCCTAAATTTGTTTGCTTCCTTCCTCCAGCAGCCAAGGATTCTGAACACTGAGAACTCCCCACTGCAGCCCCAGGCCAGGTGAGAGTCCTGACATGGAGCCACATGAGGATGGGATTGGTATTTCTATTTTTCCTGCTGCTTAAACAGCTTGAAGAAACATTAAGTACAAACAGGGAAGAAGCTGAAGTTACAAAAGTGGAAGAGCAGATTACAAAGGTGCTTCTCCAGTTAATTTGTTCTGCCTACCTGAAGTGTGAGCTGCTCAATCTCCTCTTCCAGCATTTCAACCTTTGCATCTCGTTCAGCCACCAGCTTTCTGAGCTGCTCTATGAGGCCCCTTTGTTTCTGAACCTCAATGATCAGGTCCTGCCCTGTTTGCTGAGGCTCCTTGTTCTCCTTCTGGCTCAGGTCCTTTAAGATCTCCTGCATTTGTGTCTGCTGGTTCTGATAAAACACAAACAAGTGGGATCTTCACTTTGTTGGTTATTTGCACCATCCAAACAAATCTCCATTTGGGAATGGTGGGACAGGCCCCTGCACTGCCAAACCCATTCCTTGCTGGGAGCACACTGGTGTCACCAGTGCTCCTCTAGGAATTGTGTCTGTTGTGTTCACTTGAGCAACTGAGAGATTCAATGTGCAGCTTCTTGATTTGTAGCTTTGCTACTATAGCAGGAAAACAAGAGCAAGGAAAGCTGGCCTTGGACAAAGAAGGTGATTTTTTCATAAACTTCAAGAAAGTCAAGATTTCAATGTGCTTTTTGTGAAATTAAACCACAATCAGATTGTGTGACAGAGCCATTAAAAGATGAGGGTACTATGAGGTGACAGCTGGGAGGCCAGGCTGCTTCACCAGTGGGTTTTGGAGGGTTTTGTTTTCACACTGACAAATCTAATGCCTGTCAGACAGTTTGTTCTGTCAGGGCAACAAACAGCAAGGGAAATACTTCCTTGATATAAGGGATAAAACAGATTAACCATCCTTTATCAAATAAACTTGCATCTTTAGGAAGTAACTTCAGTGAGAATACTCAGAATTAGCAAAAGTGGCAACTGTTATTTTGCTGTTAAGCACCCAAGTTCCTCACTGTGCCTGGAGTGAGAAGGGTGAATTCCAGCTTAGTTTTAAGCCTGTCTTAGCTAAAAACTATGTACAGAAACAAGGGAATCTGAGTGATTTGAAACTGGTGAAGATTTGAATCAGAAAACACAGAACTAACCCTACTAAGAAATGGAATATTTTCTAATATGTACCTTGGTTTTTAATCTTTAAATTGGGGAACCCTACTTCAATCTTTCTCTACAAAACATTTCTTCCAATCCTTGCAGCTTACAGCCCTTTGACTGCAACTGTCACACCTGCAGCCTTTCCATGACCTGATCCAAAATTCAGGAGAGCTCCAGCTGACTGGGAAACCTCTGGCTGTCACACTTGGATTCATCAAGCTCCTGTATTACCCTAAGGTTGTCTGTGTCATTAAAGGAGACATCAGGTTTCATCAGTCATAGAAGGAGGGCTGATCTACAAGGGCTGGGACCAACACACAAAGTCAGACTGTACCAGCAAGGCATCTATGAGCTCATCGTCGTGCTTCCCTTTCTCCAGCAAGGTTACAACCTGTGCCTTCAGGATTTTCACTTCACCACACAGGATTTTGTTCCTGGCTTTTGAGGCATCCAGTTTTTTTTTCACTTCCTCGTGGTTCTTTTGGAGAGCGTCGTGTTCCCCGGAGAGTTTCTGCAGGGAGGCAAAAACCCCCCAGGAAATGAGAGTTATAAACTGTCCCCAGGAGCTTTGGGGAGCAAAAAAGAATTAACAATACCTGGTAGAAGCTAAAAAATGGGACTGGAACACTGTACCATCCCTAAGGAAGTAGTAATTATAAATGGTGCTGCTCACTGCCTGCCTGCCAGCATCAAAAACAGGGGCTGTCTGCTTAGGAATCCAAGTGGATTAGGTTGATTCTCAGCTTTATTCTGTTTAAATGGATAAGGCCAGAGACAAAGAGGTACAGGAGGTGTGAGGGGATGTTTGTCTGTGAAGTGTGGCAGAACTTCCTGCAGCAGATCAGGTTTGGGAAAAGGTCTCTGGGTTGGGTGTAACACCCCCTGAAAGAAAGGCAGGTTGTTACACACAGGGCTCTCTCAGTTCCCAGGATTTTACCTCCAAAGCTTCTTTCTTTTCTTTCTCCAAGTTTCGAAGCTTCAACAGGTGCTTCTCCTGGGCTGACAACTTCTTTATATCCTCAAGTGCCAGGAATTCCTCATCAATCTCCACCACTGATCTTCTGGTCTTGGTTTGACCCAACCTGTTCTCCAGCTCTCGAACCTATGGGACAAGAATGAGGGAATGAAATCCAGAGTTTTACCAGGAGTACAGGGGTGCAGCATCAAAGGGGAAACAGCCAAGGGTAGCTCACAGTGTAACAACACCCAAACTTCTTGAGATCAGCTTGGTTAAATAACAGAGCAGTGCCTGCTCTCTCAAATTTAAATGTAGCTGAGTGCAGCCAAGGGAACTGAGCCCCTGCTTGTCACCTGCTCACTGCAGGCTCCTTATAGAGGCAGCAGAGGGAACTGGGCACTGCCACAGCTCAGTTCCTCTGCCTGTTCTGGAGGTGTGAGCTAAGGTGGATCTGCCTCACTTTTCATCCAGGGACTGTATTTCCAAGATCCCCATTGACTACAGAAGGGGACTGAAGAGACTGGCTCAAAGAAATCTCTGTATTAGAGCAGAGAACAGTATGTACAGTCTTCAGATGAACCCCAGGCAGGGGGTGTAACAGAAGGAAATGGAATTTGCTCAAGGGAAAGCAGAGGTTAACAATCTCAGTCAATCAGAGGGCAAAAATAACACTTTGATGGCATATCATTAAGCAGCAGAAAAATGGGAAAATTATGTATCAAATTGCCTGAGGGAAGTTTTATTTAGATGCAGACAAAACTGCCTCCCTGTCTCCAGCTGACATTTCAGCCCTTCAGAAGATGCAGGAGTTAAACATTTTACTGAAGTTCCCCAAGGAACAACTTGAAAATCTTATCTGGCCTCAATTCTTCCCATCTGACTTCAGGCACTGAACAAAGGTGTCTAAGTCAGAGCACAGACACTGACAGGGCTCCTTCTGTTCTCAGTGGAGAGAGGCACCTTCAAAACACCCTGGGGTTTTAACTAGGCTGCCACAGCTCTCCAAGGTCACTGAACTCACTCCTTTGACACAGAGGTGAAAGATTCCCACCTTAAATATCCCACCTTGCATGGATGCAGCAGGGTAATTCATATGGTGTGCACACACCACACATGGATGTTCAGAATTAATAAAAATCAACAGTATCTTTGCCTTAAATTGAGGTGATACCTGTGCTTGGAATGAGGATCCAGGGTTTTAACTCACCTTGCTTTGCAGAACAAGGATTTGCTGGGCCCGTCCTCGCCAGCTGCCAGAATTGCTCAAGAGGCTTTGAATATTCACATCTTCACCAACTTCACTTGCTAAAAGCTGTGAGAAAGGGATTAACATCACCAATAAGGCTGCAGGAGATGTGCTGGGGCTCTCTCTCTGCCAGTAAACACAAGCATTACTACCAGTTTTCAATATACACTATTATTTCTGAGATGATGAATATTTAACCATAACTAAACAGGAACTGAGCAGAGATTTTGTCTAAATACACACCCTTGGCCATCAGGAATTGAGCCAACCTGCCTTGCACAATTCTGACACAGCTAAAGTTAGTATGGAGAGCAGTTAAATTATTTATAAAAAGGTCAGCAGAGTTCTATTTTTAGGCCCATATTCTCTGCTCTGATCTGCATTGCAGGTCTCTTACACAAAGTAAGGAAACCAAGGGAAACAGAGCACACAGTAACACTCAAATCCATCCTGAATCCAAGAGGAAAAGGTTCTTCTGGGTGTCACTCCTACAAAAACTGATTGAACACGTGCTCTGGTTCAAGCACAGCCTTTAATGCCATTGATTTCCATGGGGCTGAAACCCACATTAAAGGGAAATACATAATTAAATGATGGTTTAAATGCATCCTGGAGCAGCACCTTCTGGGTCATCTTCAGTTCCTGCTTTGAGGACTGGAGCTGGTTCCGATATTCCGTCACTTTAAAGTTGGCTGCGTTTAATTTTTCTTGCAATGCTTTCACCTCTGCACTTTCAGCCTTGGAAGAGAAGGAAAGGACAGAAAACTGAAGGGATTAAGATCCACAGATCCATCAGGATCACAGAATCCGTTTTTCCAGCCCCATTTCCTCCCTGATTTTTGGGGTAACCAGGAGAAATGTGGTCACAACACCAGAAACAGGGAAACATCCTTGTCATAAGGAACAGGAGGCAACTGAGTAACTTCTGATTTCTCCCTTCAATCACAATTCATACCAAGTTTCCTTCCAGCATCTTCAGAGTTGATTCCTTGACTCCTGCAGCACCATCACCACCAAGGGAGTGTATTTTTTCTACAGCTGCCTGTAGCTGGAAGAGAATTGCATTGTTATTGTGGAATGGATGCAGTGAAGAGCAGCCCTCCATGGAGATTTCTGGGGGNCATGTGCTCTGGTTCAAGCACAGCCTTTAATGCCATTGATTTCCATGGGGCTGAAACCCACATTAAAGGGAAATACATAATTAAATGATGGTTTAAATGCATCCTGGAGCAGCACCTTCTGGGTCATCTTCAGTTCCTGCTTTGAGGATTGGAGCTGGTTCCGATATTCCGTCACTTTAAAGTTGGCTGCGTTTAATTTTTCTTGCAATGCTTTCACCTCTGCACTTTCAGCCTTGGAAGAGAAGGAAAGGACAGAAAACTGATTTTTGGGGTAACTGGGAGAAATGTGGTCACAACACCAGAAACAGGGAAACATCCTTGTCATAAGGAACAGGAGGGAACTGAGTAACAACTTCTGATTTCTCCCTTCAATCACAATTCATACCAAGTTTCCTTCCAGCATCTTCAGAGTTGATTCCTTGACTCCTGCAGCACCATCACCACCAAGGGAATGTATTTTTTCTACAGCTGCCTGTAGCTGGAAGAGAATTGCATTGTTATTGTGGAATGGATGCAGTGAAGAGCAGCCCTCCATGGAGATTTCTGGGGGATTTTATCACCACAAGTCCATAAAATTAATGTTAATACACATAAATGCAAACCAGGCCAGCCCAGGATTTTTCAAAAGCACATAGTTCTACTCACCAGAGGAACCTAAAAGGAGAATTGACTACCTGCTGCCCCAGAGCTGAGATTTAATGGTGTTAAGGCTCTTTCTTTAGCTGGGAACTCCAAGGCAGCCTCTCTCCACCCAGGGAGAGAGGCTGCCTTGGAGTTCCCAGTTATCCAAT
>VYZS01005406.1:1434-15031 GCA_013400695.1 Neodrepanis coruscans | reverse complement strand
AACTTCTGATTTCTCCCTTCAATCACAATTCATACCAAGTTTCCTTCCAGCATCTTCAGAGTTGATTCCTTGACTCCTGCAGCACCATCACCACCAAGGGAATGTATTTTTTCTACAGCTGCCTGTAGCTGGAAGAGAATTGCATTGTTATTGTGGAATGGATGCAGTGAAGAGCAGCCCTCCATGGAGATTTCTGGGGGATTTTATCACCACAAGTCCATAAAATTAATGTTAATACACATAAATGCAAACCAGGCCAGCCCAGGATTTTTCAAAAGCACATAGTTCTACTCACCAGAGGAACCTAAAAGGAGAATTGACTACCTGCTGCCCCAGAGCTGAGATTTAATGGTGTTAAGGCTCTTTCTTTAGCTGGGAACTCCAAGGCAGCCTCTCTCCACCCAGGGAGAATGAAAAATAATGTCTCTTTTTGCTTTTCACAGCAAGGGAAGGCAGACATAGAGACCCTCCTGCTCTGAACCAAGCCCTGTGTTGAGGCTGCAAAATTTCTTACAGGCTGGGAGGGCAGGAATTTGGAGCTGGAAAAGCCAGGAACTGCTGATTTAAAGGGTTGGGGTTTCATTCTTTGAAGTGGGTGGAAAATCTTTGATTATTTGCCTGAAAAGGGAAGGCTCTAAAGAATAACTTCTTCATTAAAGAGGCATCTGGGGAAACACAGAGCTCTGGTGTCACCCTTTGTTGGGGGTTAGGGCCACTCTTTCTATCCAGTTCATAAACTCCTGTAGTCAATGGACTGAGAATGAGGAATTTCAGCTGCATTTGGCAGCTGCTGGCCCAAATTCTAAGGAAGTTTTCTGCAAACATCCCTTTGCTTCCATGTCCCACCCCTTGCCAAGTGACTGCTCAATGGCCACACCTTCCATGCTCTTTGGGGGAACATAAGTTTCATGTTAAAACACTTATGATTTACAGATTTCATGCAAGCAAAGAGCTAAAAATACATAAAATACGGATGTTTTCTACCTCTCACTTCATATTTTTGATAAATACCTCCCACTGTCAAATATTGCTTTAATTTACCCATCCTTTACACCTTCAGGAAGTTCTGCTGAACAAATGCAATCCACAAACTCATTAATTTAGAGAAGAGACACCTCAAATTAGGTGGTGAGAAAGCAGAGACGTCGGAGCAGGGCATGGTTTCAGGGGGTTCATCTCAAGCTGCTGTGTTTAATTTTGATTTTACAGGTTAGTTCATATCTGAAGTGCCCATCTCTGCCCTGTTGAGCAATAATTGTTTCTTGAAAATTTCCTGTTTGCTTGGAGTCCTGAAATGTCTGTGGTCCTTTCCTTTTGGGGTCAAAATCTGAGAATATTTTAAGTTTCTGCTTAAATAAATGTCATTTCACTTCTGCAAGAGGGTATTGGAACCAAGTTGTTTTTTCCTTAAATTATTCATGACTTGCTGCAGTGTTTGTGTGATTTTGTAGGTCCCCAGATACACCTGATACTCCTTTGCCAAGCTGCCAACTGTTTGACAAGACCCTCTTGACCAAAACACCCTGGATTTATGCAGGAGTTCTCAAAAATTTAATTTAATCTCTGGCTTTTTGGTCTTTGAGGTAACTGGGGTACAATTCAGACAGATGAGTGACTCATGATAATAAGTGATTGTGAAAGATGGAGTCAAAATGCATCTGTCAGCAGGATAAACAGGATTGATCCATTTAACTGATGTCTTCTAAGAAAGCAAAGTTCAGGAAAAAAACATTAAAAATGATCAAAAAATGCAACAATATCGTGTAAGGAAGAGGAGGAGCAGCCAGGGACAAAGCAAACATTGACATCAGGGCATCTCATTTTCATTTCAGCAGCCACCTGAGTAAAATTACTTCTGTGAAAGGTTAACACATATAAAAAAAGTCACAATAAAGTAGAAAAATCAATCTGCCTGAGTGAAGATTTGCTGTCTTACATGGTAGAGTTTGTTGTTGTCTCAGTTCTCTAAGTTCTTGTGCCAGAAACCAGCTTCCATTCTTGTGGGTGAATAAAGTTTAGAGGAGTAGAGTCTTAATTCCTGACTGGTATTAAGGAGATGGGAATGTAAGACATAAAAGGGATGAAATTTGGTCCTTTTCACACACAGAAAATAATCAGAAAAGCCTCTGTGCTTCAAATACAAGTGAACCTTTCTAAGTGCTGTTCCCTAAACCTTTGGCTCACTGTAACTCAAGGATATCCTTTCCCAGCTCCTCCTGTTTGCAGAGGAGCAAAGGGCTGAGGGAACAACCCCCTTCTCTCCTATCATGGACAGGAATGACCAGAACTCCAAGTAAGAGCAAATTCAACAAGGAAACACGAGTCCAATCCATTTTCTACCCCAAAGGCTGCATTTCTGTGCTTTAGGATGCAAAAGGAGAACAAGAAAAAAGCCTCACTTCTCTCTCCAGCTCCTTGACTTTGTGATTCAGTTGCTTCACTTTGGCTCTTTCACTCTCAATCTCTGCAGTCAGCTCACGGTTCTTTTTGGCCAGTTCAACGATTTTAGTGGCTGCAACATCTCCAGCTAAACCAGAAGTCCCTGTAAAGTCCACAGAAAAGCAGAGGTCAGATCTCACAGGCAAGATTCTGAACAGAGGATGCTTTTGTTCTCTGCACAATGCACTGTTATTGTCCAATGCATTTCTCTCAGAGCTGTGCCAGGCACTTAAATGAACAAGTGAGGGAAGAGATGTCAGTGTTTCCAGCAGGATTGGCTGGGCCTTTGATCCAACATCACACCAGGGCCAGCAAAGACACATTTCACACTTGAGCAGCAACCACGTGTCCCAGGGCCATGACAGTGGTTGTGACAACATCAGCACCTCCAAAGGGTGGAGGTGTTCTGTGCCCACTGCTGGGAAGGACAGGTGTGACCAGGATATTTTGGCACAACACACTCCTTTCCCTGATGGTTTGCTGCTGGAAGAGTTGCTGAAACAAGAGGTGTGAACATTTCTAGACATCAGTCCTCAAAGGTCAGGCACAATATCACAGCTGGGCCCTGGGTAAGGTCCAGGAAATGTCATTGTCCCTGTTTATATGTCCCTTGGGATTATCCATGGGTTCTGCCTGCATTTGCTCCTTTAAACAGACAGGTCACTCCCTCCCTCCCTCATCACACAGGGCTGGATTGGTGTCACAAAGGAAGCAAAGCCCAGGCCTGGCTGCTGGGTCCCTTGTCTTTCACACCACACAGGGAAGTTCTGCTACAAGTGCAAAGAGTGTCCACAGAAACCTCCTGAGCCTGCAGGAACAAATCCTTGGTGGACTGCTGCCAGTCCTTTTAACTCCTCTGAAGGAATGACTTTTCTGCTCAAGATTATGCTCAAGAACTGGGGTGAGATGAAGGATGAGGGATCTCTCTTTGTTCTGAGTCCCACAGAACCCCAGAGACATTAAAGAGGACACACAGAACACAACTGAGAGCAGAATATCACTACCTGAAGCCTTGTAGAGAACATAAATTCATTTTAAAAGAACTTAAAAATGCTTTTAAAAAAGCATCTAAAATGAATTTATTCTTTTTTAAAAAGCATTTCCACTATTCTTAGTCCTCCATGTGATTTGTGGTTTCCCCTCTCATCCAGGAGCTCAGTTTCCATGAGAAATAATGGCTGCTAAAGATCACAGCAAGTCCTAAACTTACCAAAGCCAGGCTGGTGCTTCCATGTGATGATGCTCAAGTGCTTTGCACACCTTTAACCAAAGCTTTTCATTCCCAAGCCATGTGGGAATGCAGACAGGGAAGGCAGAGGCAGCCAGAGAAGCTGCAACAGCACATTTGGCTCCTGGTCCTGCCCAGGAATAGCTTATCAACTGTCCTACATACAAACTACAGGCAGATTTTAAGCATTAAGGTGTAATTCAACGTTATTTAGTTCTGTTTATTGTTGGTTCCCCCCCTTCTCTGACATCACTGCAGTCCTGACCCAACAGTGGCACCCAGTGGAGGACGTGCAGCCTGCACAGTTTTCCCTTTTCCAAGGATCCCCAAAGCACTTCAGAAGCTGGATTTTCCATCCATCCAGCATCCTCTGTGTGCCCTGTCCAGGCAAAAACAAAAAAACCAGGAGCCTGAAGAAGGAATTTAACTCTACACAGCAGGGAAAGCTGCAACACAGCTCTGTGATATCAACAGAAAGTTTCCAAATATGATTTCTATGAAACACCATTTTTTTTTGTGCCAAAACCAACAAGTTTGCAGATCTGTGAGGAACAGAGATCACTTTGTACCCTGAAAGAGCACAAGCCTTTAAGGGACATTTTGTTGCCATCAGCATCAAGCAAAGCAAGGTGGTGAGAATACAAAGTTACTGTGCTGAGAATACAAAGTTATTGTGGTGATAATACCAAGTTATTGTGGTGAAAATACCAAGTTATTGTGGTGAAAATACCAAGTTATTGTGGTGAAAATACCAAGTTATTGTGGTGAGAATATAAAATTACTGTGTTTACCAGCCAGAGCCAACCTGTCCTCCTGCACTTTTTTCTGGAGCTGCTTTATTTCAAAGTCTTTCTCTGTCACCAGTTTGTACAACCTGCAGTTCTCATCTTGGACCTCTCGAAGCTGATCCTGCAGCTGCTCATTCTCAGCCTCAAGAAACCTGGGGAGGGGAAAAAAAAATAAGCCATAATGGTAAATCTCACTGTAAAGTGCTTGAAATACTCCCAGGAATAAAGTGATGAAAGTGTTTGATGGATGAGCTGAGCTGACCAGGAGTGAGTTCACTGAATTAGGCAGAATATCCTAAAACTTGGATAAGAACACAAGCTCTGTTCAGTTCACTTGCTTCTTAAAAAAATCCTGCACTTTCTTGTGTAGTCTGGGGCAAAACATCAGAGAACAGGTGTATTTTCAGTGCTCCTGGGGTTCCCAAAGAGCGTCACCTCCCTCAGTCTCACTTACCTGGCTCTTCAGAGGAAAGCTCAGCATTCAGCATGTGGGACATTCAGGCTTTATTTTTCTCTACTTCACAAAGCCAACAGAATCCAGCAGAGCATCAGCTACAAAAGCTGCTCCTGGGGTTCTTTCTTTAAAAGGGGATGTTTTAGAGCAATTCATAAAAGAACAATTCCCTGTGTCTTGATCTGATTCTCCTGGAGTCCCCCCCCAGCACGGACTGGCATCAGTTTGTATTGTTAGTGGTGCTTTTTTGCAATTCATTTGGAAGCAGAGAATATCAAAAAGCCCTCTGAATGGGAAGAAACAGCCTTGCTTCTCCTGTTCTTTAGTACATTTAGTAACATTTGAGGGGTTTCATCTCCCTTAGACACCCAGAGAATTCATAACTTTAATCTCTTTGCTGCCCTTATGTGATGGCTCCTCTAAATATAAAATCTAGAAGCTCAGGCCTCAGGGGCTCAATTCCATTGTGGGAATTCAGGATTATCAGAGCTCCTTGGCAAAACCTGGGACTCCATTCAACTGCCCCCACAAGGTGCCATTCTATTCCAAAGTTTTAGGGAGCTTTTTGCACCCACAGGACTCCAGAGCTTTCAAATTTCCCCCTCCATGTGCCCATGTCAGAAGAAATGACCCCTTAAGGCACTGCCACGAACAGCACAGTCAGTTCAGGAGAGGATTCACAATCTGTAATTAAGAAATGCACTTCTGTTTCAAAGCTGAAAAATCAAAGGGAGATCAAAGGCAGCTATTTACAAAGGAGAAGAAAGGCAGCAGCAATGTGAGCAGAGAAAAGGCAGGGCTGAGTTATTCCCACATGCACCACTCACAGAAGTGGGCAACAAAACTCAGATCCAATTAGAGGCACAGGGACAAAGAGATTTTTAACAGGGGATTAACATGAAAAACAGGGTTCTAAGCTCTTAACACACCTGATCAGTGGAGTCTTCCTCAGAACTGGCTCCCAAGTCTGGAGAAAAAGCACTTGAAGGAGGATGGACAGAATTCCCAACTGCCCAGAGCTGGAGTGTCCTCTGAGAAACTTCCCAGCCTGTTCCAGAGTGACCCTACATGTTCCAGGGGCAGCAGCAGGATCCACCCCAGTGTTTTAACCACTGAAACTCAGCCAAAACTGACAGGCTGCACAAGGTGACCATTTTCACTGCAGTTCAGGGAGGCAGAGCCAGCTGAGGCCAGAGCTGGAATTCAGGTGATTCCTCACCTTGTTACAGATTCTCCAAAGGAGGGGAAAAATCACTCAAATGCATCAAACAAAGCAGGGAGGATAAAGTTACAGAGGGAGCAAATCAGGAAGGGGGAAATGGCAGCTAAACACTTGCCTGAGCATTTGGGAGGAAGGAAAATGAATTCCCAAGGCTCAGAGGAGAATGTTTTCCAAGCACTGCTATAAACAAGCCTGACATGAGGAAATCACTGCCACTGCAACCCATGTGGAACCCTTTCACTCTGCAACAAGTTCCTAAAGTGTTGTCATGGGAATAAAGCAAAGCACATCCTGGTGACTCCCTTCCAGAAGCAAATCCTGCCTGGATTTGATACACTCATAACCATCCCTTTGCTGAATGCAAGAGCAAAGGACAGTGTAGATAAACCTGCTGTGTCAAAGGGGGGCTTTTAACAGGCAGTGCCACTGGAACACAGGGAAATAATAACTCTGGGGTTCCTCAGACCTAAAGTACTGCACTGGAAATGGCAGAGAACTGCTGTATCTGCACCTCAGGGTGTCCACAGTACTGTGGGAGCACCCAAACCCCTTCCCTCCACCACACAAACATCTGAACTGTGGCCACTGATCCCCCAAAAATCTTTAAAAAGTCAGATCTCCATCATAACCTTCTGCAGATTATCAGAACAAAACTGCTGAAGGGAAGAGAGAGCTGGAAAAGGCCCAGTGAGAAATCAGACAGCCCTGGTGAGGGGCCAGTGTGTGAAGGAAATGATGAGAGTATTAATTCCTAGAAGCTCAAGCTCCCTGTTTCCTCTCAGATTTCCCACATTCCCAGAAGCACCTGGAAGGTTCACTGGTTCACTCCTGTGTCCCTTGAGCTTTCTCTGCTGCAGCATTTGGGTGCTCAAGGCATCAACCTCAGGGAAAGGGGCAGAGGGAAAGGCTGGTGACACCCTGGAAGAGAGAGAAATGATCTGGGCAGTGCACCTTTACCTTTGGCTGCCATCTTCACGTGGAACCTGCCCTATTTCAAACAGGTTTAGATCATTTGGGGTTCTTGGAGCCTCCCTTGTGTTCCCATTTTCCTTCTGACCGTTCTGCTTCTCCTTCTTCTTCTCCATCACACTCTGCAGCCTCCTCTGCTGCTGCTCCTGGTAAGCCTTAAACTGGCTTTTAAAGTCTTTGTTCACCTTCAGCTCTGACTCCATGGTTTACTGAAAGCACAACAAAAAGCGACAGAGAGCAGAGATCAGCACTGCTTTGAAAAACAAACGTGGCCACCACCTCCCGTGGGTGGAAATCCCCCCGTTTTTGGGTTAATGTGGGGCTGACAGAGGAAGAAAAAAGTCCCTGTTCCTCCTGTTGCTGCCTTTGGGCTCTAAAGACTGTGGTTTACACCTTTCTCCCAAAATTCCTAAGCACTGGGTGATGGGATTAAAGTGACAACATTGCTGCCCAAAGCTTTTCCAATGTATTCCAGCCCTTTCTGCTCCTGTTTGACATTCACTGTCAGCAGAAAACCTTTGGCCCAGGGAAACCTGTAAATAATCCTAAAGGCACACCCTGCTCTGACTAATTAATTTGGCACTGATTAAGTGGCCAAAATACACTATTTTTTGTGTATTTTATGAGCTGAAACTCACTGGAGAAGGTGCAGCAAGGATTGAAAAGTGCAGAGTCCAGTGCCTGGCTTTGATCCACGGGGAATCAAAGAATGACAAGATCATTAAGGTTGGAAAATCAATTTTAATTGATTAGGGCTGATCCTGTGGTTTGGTTAAAAAAAAAAGCCTGTAGAGATAAGGAGCCCATTTACTTAAGGCAAGTGCATATGGAATTCAGACAGACTTTCTGGCTTCAGTAACAATGCAGCTGATAACTAACTTTAGAATTAGATTAAACCTCACTAAATTTGATAGATTTAGCCACTGACCTTAGAGATAGCAAAGACAAGCAAGAACATCTTCAACCAGCAGCTGAAATACCCTAGGAAATACCCTAGAATTCTTAGTAGAGTGGCTAATTTAGACCTGAAATAGATTTTTTTCCTCAGAAATTTACCACTTACACTACGTTATTTATTTATTTATTTATTTATTTATTTATTTATTTATTTATTTATTTATTTATTTATTTATTTATTTATTTATGTATGTACTTACTTATCTACGGGCCCGGAATGTTCACAGCACGAAGGTGCAGCCTGTTCCAGCGTTCTGCCCCCCCCTCCCTCACTACAAACCTCTCCCCCTTTATTTTGAGGCAGAACTCCTTGTTTTAAACTTTATAAACCGCGCTTTATCACCCCTGGAATCGCCGCCCTCACCCTCCCCCTTCCCTCCTCAGCGTCCCGGCAGCGCTTCCCGCACCTCCCCCGTCCTACCCACAACCCAGAGCACCGGGAATGTTCTCCCGTGCCTTCCTGGGATGGCGGAGGCGGCTCCTGATCCCGATCCCGGTCGTTAATCCCCGATCCCGGTCCTTAATTTCCCGATCCCGGTCCTTAATTCCCGATCCCAGTCCTTGATCCCCGATCCCGGCCCGACGCGGTTCCCATGGCAACGGGCGCGCGCCCCTCCCCTCAGCGCCGCCGCCATGTTGGCTCCGCGTCCTCTCCCCGTTCTCTCACTTTCGGACGTTATTATTATCGTGAAATATAGCATTTTATTAATAATTTTTCGCTTCTGCTAATCAGAGCAACTTGGGATAAGTTTTTATTGCAGTGCAGGGTGAGAGATGGCGAGGTTATTCTGCCAAACGTGGGATCTCACTGGTATAAGGATCCAAGCTTCAAGGAGGTCGCTCCCCGAAGAAGTTTCTGCAGGAAATATCCCATGAATTTCCTGGGTAAGACATAAATTGGCTCGCCAAGAAGAGAACAGCACCTTCAAAGCCAATTAAGATGGGCTCAAACCAGGGGTTTTTTTTTTTGTTTTTTTTTCTTTGTTTGTTTGGTTTTTTTGTTTGGTCTTTTGTTGTTGTTTTTTTTTTTTGGGGAAGTTGAGAGAGAATGAACTACTCTTCTTCATCCCCACAACCTCCCAAAAGCAATAAAACACCCTCAATTCCAGAGGGGAGGAGAAAGGGGCTGTACCTCTGTTAATAATTTCCCTCCTACCTCAAAGAAATCGTAATAATCCCTCCCATTTTTGTGACAATTTTGTTATAAAAACCTGAACCTGCCTAGAGATCCTTTGCCCCTCTGACTTGGAAGCTGCCGGGTCAAGAACTCAGCACTGTCTTCCTTTGTTTTATAATAATTTACCTCTTTGTTTTATAATAAATTGCATTAAAAACGATAATATTTGTGGGCTCATTTCTCACAATGGGGTTTGAATGTAAGATCTCACAGAGAAGGGTTTTTTAAACGATCCTGCAGAAACCAGAGCTGGGACAAACACTTTTAGAAGGACACCAAATCCAGGCTTAGTTTTACACAATATGTATTTTAAATGTTACATTTAGATGTTACTCAGAAGAACACTGTAAAGGAAGTTATAAAATACAGTAATCCAAGGGTCTGATACAGCAAAAATAGGGAGCCCCTGTCTTCATTAACAATGAATAAATATAACACTTAAATAGCTGTGACATACCAGGAACTTATCTCACACCTTAAATAAAAAAAATAGATGTTTATATATCTCTCTCAATATTTCAGAAGTGCTACTGGAAGCTTCTAAATTACAAAGTTGGAGGCAGAGGATAGAAAAGGACAGCAGGGCATTCCTGAACCTCTCTGACAGAAGCCAGTCCAGACTTCATGATTTTGGGCAAAGAAATCACCAATTTTAGGACTGGGTTGAAGGGTAAGATAAAGGGATTGTGTTCCCCCCCTACATCCCCCAAAAACTGGGATGTGGTGGTGCCAATCAGAGAGAACCAGACCCCTCTCCCCCAGTGCACAATGATTTTAAGCTGCCAGCTTCAGCACAGTGTACCTTACACAAAATAGAACAATTCTCTAATACCATGTATTTTTGATTTTTTTGTTTTTTTAGTTTTTGCTCAAGAACCCCTGGGTGTGAGGTTTGGAGCTGCAGTGCACAGGCCACCACCAGGACAGAGATTTCAGCCAGCTCTCCATTATTCCTTGGGCTTCACCACAAAATCCCGAAACATGGAATACAGAACACCTGCAAGAGAAGCAAAAACCAGGTGAAATAGGAAATAATGTTCATTCAGGGACACAACTCCAGTCCTGAAAGGATAGAGACACATATGTATTTATAGAATATAAAATATATATAATATCACAGGCTACACAAGGTGATTTTTCAGTGCATTGAATTCAGAAGCAGCAACAAGGGAAAATATTAATGCCAGATAAGTGGGGTTTGGTTTTGCCTCTAATTTCCACATCTGCAAAACCTCCCATCCCACATGCAGGATTCCAGACTGCTCCTGCTCAAGGTCAGTGCAGTTGAACATGAAATACATGTGCTCAAACATCAGAGATTACTCTGGAAAATATCCCCAAATAAACCTTGTGGATCTTCCACCCCCAGGATGTATCACACACACTGTATTTTCCAGGAGGCTCCCTCACTTCCAAGGACATTCCCACTCCATACATACCACAGGTTATGGCTCCCACCACGAAGCCCTGGGCTGCCACTCTCATGTGGATCAGGTGAAGGGACATTTTCATGTCCCCTCTGTGCTTCAGCCTGTAGAGCCCGTAGCCAACCACAGCCACAAATCCAGCCATCCCTGCAAGGCAAGGACAGCATCCCAATTTGTCCCAATATCCAATCTAAACCCCATCATGGTGTGACTTAAGGCCATTCCTTTTCATCCCAAAACAAGTTCTAACCCTGGTTTTGTGCAGTGACTCCTGGTTTCCACTCCAGTGCCACCTCATTCACTGCACAAGAGGTTTCCACCAGCACCAAAATGCCAAAGGAGCAGCTCTCGGGTCAGAATGCAGAGCAGCAATGCACAAGACTTCCCAATTCCAACCACTTCATTCCAAGTTTAGGACAACTATTTACACAGTTCAGAGGTGGCTGCTGAGTTTTAAGTGCTGTGTGTATTTCCCTGAGCCAGGAGTATTTATTACCAGTTCCACCAGGAAGCCACAAGCCCTTCATTCACACAGTAGCTTCATTAAAGACCAATTAAGAGTTTTAGGGCCTTCAACCCAGCTCTGACATAGGTCAAAGGGGAGTTCTGCCAACCTTTTTCAGAGTTCACAGTACAGCTGAGCAAGGAGGAGACAAAGTCCTGTGAGCACAGGGACCAGTGGCTGGCAAACACTGGGAACAGCTCATCCCAAGTGACCTGGCTGCTCTCCAGTTAAGGGGGATGGAAATCCTGTCTCTTGGGATGAACACAACTGACCCCTGCTCCCCTCAGCTTTTGGGGGTCTCAGCAGAGAGACCTTCAAACTCCTCAAACTGCTAAAAGAATCCATTTTAAACTAAGCAGAGGAGGGGTGGGGGGAATGTTTAGTAGATGGGCTGTAATTTAAATCCTTCTAGTTTGTATTTTGTTGGCTTGGAAGTCACTTTGTAGAGATCACAGAATTCCCAAACAGCTCCAGAATGGCTGCACAACACATTCTTTACCAACACCATCACTTAAAGCTCAGCTAAACAATCTTTCAGGGCCTTTTTTTCTTGTACTTGTAGGGTTCTCTATTGAAGGGAACAGACCTCATTGATTCCCCTCTTTGTTGCAGAACAAACACCACTCCAGACAGAAGGATTACTGCTCTCACCAGGCAAAAAGCTTATATGGGGAAGTAATTTCCAGGTAATTCCCTGCTCCCAGGAGAAAGGTGAGCAGTGATGGTGTTTACACAGCACCAATTGCCCGTGAAAAGGAAACACATTTCTGCATTAAACTCACCCACAGGCACAAAGGGAGTCTCTTTGAATTTCCTGATCAGTTTGGAGGTCTGGCTGGTGTCACTCTCATATTCAGGGAACACGGGCTCTGGGCTGGGTGACATGGTGGCTGTGAAGACAAAAGAGCCTCCTTTCAGGTTGTGGAATCCCCAAATCACGAGAATTTGTAGCAAAAGAAAATCCCTTTTGTATCCCCTCCACCTTCACAAATAACTCAGGCAGTGAGATACAAGCACAGGAGCTACGGATTTAATCCAAGTGAAGCCTTGGGAAGCACGACTGGTGTTTTACCAAGAGAGGGAGGAACAGGAGAAATCCGAAGAAATAAAAGTAGGGAAGCAACAAATTTCTGCCACCCATTACAGCCCCAGAGAAAGCTTTGGGCACTGCCTGCCTTTCCCTTTAGGAATTCCAGGGCTCACCACAGCACTTGGCTGTCGCAGGCTGTTCCTTTCTGGCAGCTCTGACCTCAGCAGGGTTCACTCCTCCCCTGCCAGGAACAGCAGCCACAGCGCTGGCGGTGGGGAGCACACAAGGTCAGCCCTGCCCATCCCACCTCAACCCAATTCCAGACTGGGATGTCAAACAGCCGCCACTGGAGCCCTTGGTAGGGGCAGACTCGCGTGGGGACACAACAGGAGCTGGAATCAAGGACAGGTGGTTTCTCACTTGGCCCAGAGGAAAATAAAAGGCAGCAACAGCCCTGAGAAGGTTTCGCCAACCATCACCAAACCAATGAGACCTTCTCCCAGAACTTCCCAGCTTTTCACGCCGGGAATGACACGGATCACAGCGAGACCTGCTCCCTCCTCAGCGCTCGGCACAAACATCGTTCAATTAACAACCAGCGACACCGCAGAGGCCTCTGCTCGAAAACTCTCGACTGTCACTGTCCCCGTTCTGCCACCACCACGCTCCACACAGCAGAGCAGAGCGCGGGGCACATGGAAGCTTTCCAAGCTCTAGGAAGAAGCCAGCGGGAATTTCATTAAGCAGAGGCCAGAAAGCACAGGCAAGAGCCTCTTCCCAAGGTGCGCTCCGGGGTTACGCCGCATTTCCTGCACACCCATCTCAGCAAACTGGTTCTGGAGCTGAAGGCAGAAAGCATTTCCTCTGCCAGGCCGAAGGATTCCATCTGTGCCTCCTAAAAAACCCCTCCTTTGCTAAACGCGAGTTATAATCTCATCCGGAGATGGGAACAAGAGCACCCCGGGAGAGGGGGAGAGATTTACACAAGAAAAAGGGACTGGAAGTGAAGAAATCCACCCACCCCCGGAGGTTCCCGCGACCTTCAGCGGGGCGGGCTCGGGCCACAGGGACCTGACCTTGGCAGCACCCACGGGGAGCTCGGGGCACCCCGGGGACAGGTGTCCCCCGCGGGGGAGGCACCGAGTGGGGCCGGGACAGGACCCACCGTGAGCCGTGTCACCCGCAGGGGGCACCGCGGGACGGACGCGGGCGGGAAGGCGGCGGGTCCCGCATCCCTCCGGGCGGCTCTAGGCGCCACCGGCCGCACACCCCCTGCTGCCACAGGTCCCTGCAGCCCAGCCCAGGCCCGTGTGTGTCCCCGGTGTCCCCGCACTCACCGCCGCTCCCCCGCGATCCCGCCCGCTCTGTGCCGGGCCCGGCCCCGCCCCCGCCTCTTATAAA
>VYZS01005403.1:61500-73629 GCA_013400695.1 Neodrepanis coruscans | reverse complement strand
AAAATTAAAATCTTGTCATTTAACTTTTCATCTAGTATGGATACTTACAGGCTTTGTTTTAAATGGGCAGAAAGTATACAACAGACCAGAATTCAGCATCTTCCATTTCCACTTCATGATCGTGTACTTGATGATATTGTACTTTGCCAGTAAACATAGAATACTCAGTTGTCAAGAAAATAAAATAGATGTGCCCATTTAAATGTACTGAAACACAATATAAATTAATTAAGTGAATTATGTGTATGCTACATCTTCAAACTGTAATCTCATCTAAAAATTGCCACCTTATGCATAAAAGCAAGAAATCAAGAAGGAATAGCATGATGAAAAGGTTTTATTGGTTTCGGGTTGAATGGTAGTAGTGTCATGAGAAACAGGCAACTTATGCAGACTGCTGCAAATGAGCTCTAATTAAGACAGAACACTGTAGAAAGACTAGAAAGACATAAAATATATAAACCTAATAGGAAAAAAAGCCATCACAGGATATTTCATTTTATTTAGTAGGTCTGGTTTTATATCCTTGCACTTATAAAGATAGCTATGCGAATAACAAGCAGAACCGACATAGAGAAGCAATGAGCTATAAATATTAGAAAAACTTTGGAAAAGGCCTTTGCTAATTGACAAATCTGTAATAACTGCAAAGCTCTTATAGAAGGAGAATATTTTATCTGTCTTGCTCTCCTGAAAGGAAAAAAAATTCAGTGCATTGCTTCCACTTCTGAAAAACACTGGGTTAGAATCTAGCAATCAACCTAGCTTTTCATATTTTCTATTCTGAACCTCCATAAAGAGCAGTTTGTGCTAGAGCTAGATAGTCTACAAGCACCACAGCATACTCCTGATTCTGTCCAGTGGACCTTTCTCACTCGGTCCTTTGAGTGGACACACTTTTGTAACAAATCCCATCTCTGCAAATTCTCATATGCCTTCATAGCATTTCAGTGAACCACGGTAAATAGATAAGAGCAGAAAGGGAGGATGTTTCTCAGAAGTTTTTTAAGTCTAGAGCCCCAGAGGTGTTTGGTCACTATAAATGATTTAAAAAAGCTGGCTAGATGCGGATTTAATCAGATACACCAAGTCTTTAAACATATATCAGACTACTAACAAACTTCAGTCTTTCTTATAGGTCATCTGGTATCCATATCACATTCTGCTTGATAGCGCTGTACAATTTCTTTCTGTGGAGCAGATGGGGAGCACCTCCAACCTCAAAACCATTCTTGGAGAACCACAGAGAAGGAGACAGAGCATCACTAATATGACCAAACATACCTATTAAACACAATGTTTTCACCTATTCATAACCAAAATCATGATTACCTATAATTAGAAACAGTTTCAGAACCTTTTTATATTGGAATAAGACATACTGGCAGTAAATTCACACAATGCTTCATTTACCTTTTCAGATGGGCAGTATTAACCGGCAGCTATCAAAACCTACCATCATAAATTATGTTAGTTCTTTTTCATTTTTTAATACATAAAACCCACCAAAGAACTACTTCAGAATTACTATTTCCAGTTCTGCAGGAAGATTAAACATGATTAAATAGATCAACATGCAATAATACCACTGACTAAAATCAAGAAAACCGAACAAACCTTATTTCATGAACCTATAACTTTCCAAAGCATTGTTATTTTCATGTGAGGTATTCAAAGCTTGATCTTTTCTGCAGATTATCTTTGCTTGCAAATTTGAATGAAATGCGAAGAAACAAGCACTTCTCTACCTCTTTTTTTTTTTTCCTTTCCAAGATAAAGCCTCACTATATATTTTGGGCAGTATTACAGGAGAGGAAACTGCAGTGTGTAGTCCAGGGAGGAAATGACCGTTGGTGAAGTGTGTATGCTTTGACTAGATTGAAAAACAAACAGCAGCAGTTGAAAAGTTATTTCTGAAAATATATGAACAATAGATTGAGTTAATCTCTCTTTTTTTTTCCCCTTATATGAACATCCTCTCTGCTTACCAGAAATCTCCTCATTAAACTCACTTTTTACATGTCTTTGTACCCAAAGCCAGCTGCAATAAGAAGAACTTGCATTTGTCCAATAAAACCTATGAACAGTGCTGAATATTTTTGCACGCCATCTACTGGTTCATTTTACTGAAACTATGACATCTATCAAAAAAAAACCAAACAAACCCTGCCATGAAAGATATACTCTAAGCAATTTCAACCTTGCATGGAGTTCAAGCTTTTGAAGATGAGCTGAAGCAGCTCTCGCCTGCAGCAAGCTGAATTTTGCTCCATGGATTATCAATTTTTATGTGCTTAAGTGGCTAGTCATCAGATGCACAAGCAGCATCTCTCCTCCCAAACCCCTGTTCCTGCCTCTGCAAGGAACTGCCTCCATCTCTGCAATCCTCTGTGATGCTCATCCATCAATATACAGCCTCACTCCCGACACATCAGTAACAAACTTTATTCTCACAGGCATCCTCTCCCCACATTTCCACAGTCCTTTACTGAGGATCTGTGAACAAGCTCACCCCCCTATACAAACCACCCACCCACACACTTACACAGAATGACAGAGGCTTTTTAAAGAGTTTTGAATAGTTATTTGATCTCTCTGAGCTATAAGACTTCACAATAATTCGGGGCCTTTCCTTAGCTTCCTAATGCTGCCAGCTCTCCCACTTCCATGAGCCAGTGTTTCATAAAGCCCCAGCTGCTGCAAACAAGATATCTGCAAGGAAAGCTCAAATCTTGTTTTTAAAGTAAATTTACAGCCTTTGCAGATGAAAAGCCTAAAGTACCAGGGCCTCAGGCTCAAAAGAAGGCAAAAAAGCCCTAAATGTATTATTAAAAAAAATAATCAAAGCCTTAGGAAGAATGACTCATTAGTTTTGAATTCTTTAGATATTTCATACTTATTTTTGGTGAGCAATTCACCACTCAGATTTCACCTTAAAAAAAAAATTATAAAGACAGCTTTCAAACTGATCAACAGCTTCAGCCCTTTATGCCCTGCCAGCAGGCCTTCAGCTCCTCAGCAACTGAGACTGTAGGTCCCAAACTCCTGTTTGGAGTCCTACAATGGACTGAGATCTTCTAGAAAGTAGTCTGTCATCAGCCTGCTCTTAGATGGAACCTCATGTCACAGGCCTTTGAAATAGAAGCCTTTATTAAAACATGGGACAAAGTCTCCACAAAGGTACAGTCTTCCTGTGTAGAACAAGAGGGAAAACTTGGGATGGGAGTAAGAGGGAAGGTGCGTTGAGATGTGTGCACTGTGTTTTGTTGTATCCCACATAGATCTAAATATTATGTGCTCTTGGTTTTAAATTAGAAGTGCATTTATACCCAACAAAGCATTATATACCTCTGACAAAATTCTAACTAATTATTCTGTATCTGTCTTTGCAAAAACACCTTCAGTCATAGTAGCACTACAATTTCTGGAGTGGATAAAAAAATAAGTACATATCCTTTTTTCTCTATATTTAAATATAGGACACTTTCTAATGAATGAGTATAACCTTGGTACTCAATAGCAAGGAGAAGACTTACTAAAATAAATACACGGATGTTTATGCACATCTAATTTGCAGACCCAACAGCCAGCATATGTGTATATAAGATCTTTTCTTCATCAGTCTACAAATGTAAAATGTGTAGCTATTCAAGGATATGTCAGACAGATTTGTATATGGGTATCAGGCTAAAATTTGGTTTTTCTTATCAGATTCAGGACTTCATTTTATAAACCCTTGATATATATACCTCAAATTGTTACAGAGCCTTCCCTGAAATATGTTGGCTGGAAAACCTTTAGCAAGTGGAGTGGCTACAACTCACATATGAAGAAAGCAGTCTTCATTGGATCAGAGATAATTTACAACAAGGGCATCCAAATTGTCTTAGATACCTGGAACACTTACTGTAAGATAAGTAATATTTAACACAGGATGTACTGTATAGATGAGGCAATACTTTAAAAATCTTTCTATCTTAAAATATCAATGTAAGTAAATATGAGACTATCTTAAATATACAAATGTTGTATAAACATCTTCTCTTTTCTGAGTACATTACAGCAGCATCCCCAATCTTCTTTTATCTCTTAAACCCTTCTCCAACTCTATACTCGCCTTTCAGCTTGGCACATATGTCCCATGGACAAAGTGCTAGTGTGCTTCTTCTGATCTCCATCATCTTAACTTGCATTTCTGCCTAAAATCCATACTCTGCACTTTCTATCCTTGCAATAATGACATGCATTACTTATACCCAGTGGCTTATGTTTGCCTCCCTAGGCTCAAGCTGCAAATTCATATGGGCAGAAACGTCACTGTTTTTAGAGCACTGTGTAAAAGATTCAAGCATCCTTCCTCACTCTGAGCACTATCTCATTCTTCCAATAGTCCCATTCAATTCTGTGGGCCAAATTTTGTCATTCCCTTTGTCATGTAGAATAGCATCTCAGCCTTTGAATAGTCCCACTGATTTAAATGGGACTTATTCACACAATCAGCCACTAGTAAGAATGGAAAGAGAAGCTGACATTATATAGTAACTTTTCTAATATGTCTTCTGATGGCATAGAACAACCTACTAATGATGAAACCTTGTAAAAATGTAGCTGTCTTTGTTTGGTTTTTTTTTACAAACTAGAAAAATCCTCATTTCTGTGAATGGTATTCCTTGTAGAGAATGTCATCCAAAGTATATCACAGTGATGCAATGAAAGCTCAAATTACAGCAAACCTATTCATCTGTTTCTACATTACAGTATAGTAGAAATAATATGTTATCTAAAAGAAGGAATAAGTTTTCTATAACTATTTAACACCAACAAAGTTGTTAACACTAAACAAAGCTATGACAAAGAAGAACACAGATAAATAAGTATAGACATAACTCATCAAATCCACATACAGGTGGAAATAAAATGTAGCTGGTTAAAAATGCATTTCTATGTATTTTACACAACATGTTACAGTAATCATACATTAGCCTCATTAATTTTCAGTACACAGAAGCGTGAAGCCACTGAGCATCCTGAAGAGTAGGAAAAGAAGAGAAAGGCCTTGAAACATACAAGAATTTAATATCTGGAATGGTCATATATGTTGAATTAATGCATTCTCCATGTTGCAGACCAAACCAAAGTTCTAACAAAAGAGTTCCTTTAAACAAGCTCCAGTGAAAGAAACAGATCTGTTAAAAATAACACTGCAGGTGCCACAATATTATTGTGTATGTATTGCTTCTGTATTTTTAATAGTCACTCATTCCTTTGTAGAGCAACTTGTAAAATAATTATTCATTCTCTCTGTTCATACATTTTGAGAATAATTCACTGTACATTTCCAAATTATTTTCAAAGTGTACACACACAGGAAAGGATACAAAACTTTTCCCAGGCTACATTTGAAAGCTTGTCAGTGCTCAGAGCTAAGGCCTTTAATCCCAGGCTTTAAATAATTTAGGTAACACTTGATTACTCCATTGCTGGAACATCAAGCTCTGCAAAATCTAAGTAACACAATATTTGAGAGCAGAAGAGAAAATACTCTACTATAAACACTCAAGTACAATACATTTCCTGCAAACAAAATGTGAACTGCAGCCTGATGTTTGCAATGCAAACTCTGGTAAAGCATCACTGAGGCTGCCCTCCAAATAACACTTTATTCCAGTTTAGACTAGCAAAACAATTTAGTGAGGAGTTCTAAGGTGCACTAGTCACAGCTTACGTGATAAAAAGTATGACATTTAGAGGGCTTAAGACACAGCTTTTCCTTATGTTCATGATATTTAATTCTGTATCCTAGCTAAAATGTGCACATCGACTTCAGACAAACAAAAAATCCCACCCCCCATGACATAACGCACGCACACAATTTAGTTCAGATGAAAACAAAAAAAAAAAAAGGTTTTTACCTTTCTGGTGGACTAATTTTTTTTTCTTGAGAGAACAATTTCATTTTTTCAGGTAATCCACAGGGGATTCAACATTTGTTGTCTCTATGCATTTGCTAAATAAAGAATAAATAGTACAAATGCCTTTGTTCTCCTAGGTACTTTTCCCTGTACCTTTAATGTCAACAAATTCTGAGCTACTTAAATTTTTCAGTTATTTCCTCCACTCAAGAAATAGTTCTAACCAACAAACAAAACTTTTCTGTACAAAGTTTTTTATATAATTTTCTTGGGGGTAAGAGACATGAACATAGTAATGTGGGTTGTTTGACAATCTAAGCATATTTCATTACATAGAAGCACCAACTTATTTAAGAATAATTAAACATCCTAAAAATTTATCAGAAGGCAACAAAGAAGAAAAAGAAAAACAAACTAACACCTCCCCCTGTGAATTAAATTATCACTTATTAAGTCCTTTAAGATCCCTTTTGACTGCTGTCTTAGAATCTTTTTTTGCACAGGTATACAAGGGTTTTCTCTAATGTCTATCAGTTCCTTCTCCCTCCAAAGCTCACCGTTTAGCCCTGTGCAATATATACTGCTAGAAAATCAGAACCGACAACAACAAGCCCACAATTGCCCTCAGCAGAGTCGATAAATGGCACATTTTACTCTCTCTCATACCATTTTGAACCAAGTCCTCACACAACTTCTGCCCTGACACATCATCCATCAGCTCTTAAAACACAAGAGCAGCACCCCACAAGCAAACCTCTTCTCTCCTACGCCATCTCCAGAGTTGAGGCCCAGATGAGAAACAGCCTTATCTTCCAATATAGCCAGGATATACCTCTAAGATCAGACCTTGGCAATTTGACCTAAAGCTGTCCTTACTTGCAAAACAAAGTCTCCATCATCTTCAGAGCAAGAAGGAAAGAGAGTGAGAAGGAAAACAGGGGTGGGGGTAGGGGGGAAAGTCCAGTCCTCTCTGACCTGATTGGAAACTTTGTTGTGGCAAAAAAAAAAAAAAATCTCTTTGGCCAGCTAAGAAAGTGCCTATGGTTGCTCTTGTATTGGGAGGGTCTGTTCAGGGTTTCTCAATCTTCTTTTCTTTCTCTCTAACCCGCTCTCTTTCTCCCCTTCTCTTGTTTCAAAAGGGGCCTCTGGTCAGCGCTGATTAATAAGTGTTTTTTGTTGTGAAGCGTTGAATAATAGAAGATGGCCAGTGACCCAGGAAAGACTAAACCTTGTGCTATTTTATTGTGGCAAGCTGAGAAAGGGGCTTTAGGACAGAGACCCCAAGCACTGACCCGCACACATCCTGCGGATTCCCTATTCATTCTCACAGCCTTCCAGTCGCCCAGAGCTTCCATTGTTTGCCAAGCAACAATGGAGATTTTGCACAGAAAGTAAAGCTCTCTTCAGATTCCTCCCTGATGTTTTGCATTTAGAGAAACAACCATCCTTAGCAGTTTTTTTTCCCTAAACTGAATTTTATGAAAACTAGGATTTGGGGTTTTATTCTTATTACTCAAGATATTCTGTACAAACAAAAGAAAACAAATATTTTCTCTTAATAAATACTTTTTTTTTAAATTACACAACAAGTTTTTCCTGGGTTATTGCTTTCATCATGATTTAAGGGGAAAATCGAGGGGTTTTTTCTCTTATTTCTTAGCATACCACTATGATTTAATTCATACTACATATCTCTGTAATTCCTAAAAATAACTATATTCAAGCGTCCTTTTTTTTGAGTGGGAGCCAACTGGATAGTGCTTCTCCTTTAAAAAAAAAAAATAAAAGCAGAAAATAGAAATCTCTTGCTTTATTTCTGCCCTGATTAGGCAAGCCTAGCTTTCATCTCTTGGAAGGCTGGCCCTTTCCCCACACTCCAAACAAAGAGTTCATCCACAGCCACCAAGAAGGGCAAATGCCACTCCATAGACTTGCTCTGATTTACCTGTAGAGTCCAAATCACATTTCTTATTCCAACCTAGGCATTTATTTGCACTCTAACCATGTGGATAAATAACTCTTGGAGCTGTCGAGCCTTTGGGTAGAAGCACAGTTAGATGGATCAGAGGCCTCAGGATCGCAGAGTTTACTTCAATTGCTTTCTCTGGCCTGTTATACACGGATCTCCATTCCTCAATGGCATCCACTTACACATGTCATCAAGTGGATACGAGGTGTGGGTGTTTGCTTGTGCCTTGCAGGTTTTGTGTTTTCTTATGAATTTAATAGGAATTAAAAAAAAAAAAAAAAAAACAACCAAACAACGGAACAGGCGGAAGTTGCAGTCAATAGCACAAATTCCTGTTAAATTGCCAAGAATGAGATTTCTTCTCCCTCAGTTATTTGAATTCATAACTGACTGAACATTTTTATCGGGACCATTGCTTTTCCTCGGCATTTACACCTTTATAGGGAGATCTAGAAATCCACCCTTTGGAGGTGAGGAAGAAAAGACCGGTCTGTCAGAGAAACCTTTAACAAGTGAAGGGGGAACAACAGTCTTTATTAAGGATATTGGGTAGCAGAATTACCTTGGCGGGGGCGGGAGGCGTTGTAAAACATCCATTTGCAAAAGACTCTCAGGCTGAAACCCTTTCATCGGTGGCGAGGGGAGGGGGAGGCAGGGCGGGGGCTCACAAACCCCCAACTATCTCCATTTGTCAGCTCCACAGAGGAGGGGTCGTAAAGCCAGTGGTGCGGAGGGGTGGGCTGCCCGGTGGTCCGCCAGCCCCGCACAACCAGCTGCTGATGCTCAAAGCGGGATGCGGCTACAAGTGCGCTGAGAGCGTTGGGCTCAGCCCCCAGCCTCGGGCCGGGGTGGACCAGGGGACCCTGGGCTTTCACTTTCATACCCACCACATCTACAGTAGGATGGAGGGAGTGAGGGGAGGAGAGAAGGGGAAGAAAGGCAAGCGCCCTGCCGTATTGTTCGCCTGCCGAATTGATATGCTAATTCCTCTTGTGAGGGCATCACAAAGAACACCTTGCACTTCTGAAAGACTTTTGTGTCCTGGACGGAGAAGTTTATTATCAACTAATTAGCAACAACTTCTAGCAATGAGTTGGGTTACATTTTCATAAGCTTTGAACAAACATCCTGAGCTGCGTTGTGTCAGGATGATGGGCTTGATAAGGAAAATAGAGTCCTAAATCAGAGAATGAGCTTTAATAATTAGCGCCTGCTATATATGGAGCCTCTGTCGACGTAGGTCTTCTTCCGAGACTTTTGATTCACGTTGTTTCCAGGCTTGCAAAGGACCGTGACAAGCACTCTACAAAACAAAATCTTACTCAGAGATGACTAGCCATTTTTCCCCCCACATTAAGGCTCTTCCAGTCGAAGAGCATTTTACACGACCCTGATGATGAGCCAAGGACAACCAGTATATGAAGAAGCTCAGGACAATTAAGTATATTCATATTAAATATTATTTTGAGAGGCTTTCTGTAGACAGTCTTGTCCTTCAAACACAAAAATCGTCTGAGAAAAGGGAAGGTCATAATTGAAATAACAAAAAGAAAACACGTATAAATTTCACAGTTTTTCTGTCAGTTGTGGAGTATCTTGAGGGATGTTTGTTTTACTTTGGTTTGTTTTTTTTATTTCTGGGCTACTTTTATTATAGTTTTTGCAAAGAAGGAGGATCTCGTCTCAGTAATAGGTTAGCACTGTCCGCTTTCTCTATATTTCTTCTATCCCTGGAAGCAAAAAAGATAGCCTGTTTCCTTGGTCGAAAGTGAAACTAGGAAAAAACAAGAGGACTTTATTTTTATCACTGTAGTAAGGAATAGTTAGTTTCTTATTGGCTTTATGGGATCAGAATAGAGCAGAAACTATCGTCTGAAGATAAGAATGTTCTAGGGTTTACTGATAATTCTTATTGACTGGTAAAAACATACTTACCGCTTCACATAATACTATGGGGTTTTGCATTTGAGGTGTGTGATTTGCCAGTGGGGAGAGGTGGGGGAGTGTCATACTGCAGCTCAAATCAGTACTAGGCTGTTTTTGCTGTTTATACATGGATCTCCAGTGTGGCCTGTCTAAAGCTGTCCTGGTCCTGAGTACTGAGGAAGCTACGAGCCTTGGACCCATATTGGGGTGCAGAAGAAAACAGATCAGCCATGGCTGCTTTTGCAATTCACCTTATCCTCTGCTATTCAGTTCATTTAATGGGTAAACACACTCTTCATCACTCAGTCTCTTTCTGTTCCTTCTCCAAGAGAATTCATTTGTTTTAAATCCTAAAAGGTGGTGTAAGGTCTTATTGAAACCCAGAAACGTAAGGAGTGGGAGTGGATTAGATTCCTTCATTTCCTTTCGGTAATCCTAAATGCAGCTATCTCTGGTTCCTTAATCTCCTCTAGAGTAGGATTACCACCCGTTTGAGCAAGTACAGCTGGAATTAGGAGATGACAGCCATGTAAAGAAAGTGCCAAGAACTCCTGAGGTGGCCGAGATGTTGGGGTGGCCCTGGCAACCTCACAGAGCCCTGGCGTCCCCCAGGGCCCTGGGCCATGGAGCTGGCAGATGGGGGGCAACCCTTGGGCAGTGCCCACCAGCCCCCAGCATGGACCGGCCTTCCTTCTCACTGTGACTATGCAGCAGCGAAGGCCACCACTGGGTCACTTTGGTGCTTCATTTGCCTCATGACAGACTTCTGCCAGCCCTGCAGCTTTCTGACACGGCCAGGCTAGCCACACTCTGCCATACACGAATATGCGTGAGATATATATATATACACACACAGACATGGATGGATGTTCCCGCATTTGCTAGAAAAAAAGAATCGACATAAAATAATGAAATGTGCGGTGAGTTCGAACTTGCTTACGCTTTTCTCTGTCCACCTGGAAAAAGTCACTCCACATGAAAACACATGTATTCGTGTACAGTTACTTTTAGAAACAATCGCCCATATTTTATTGAAATGGAATATGCTACTATGTATATTTAAGATTAAAGCTTTATTTTTAAAGGCCTGTAATCCTTTCAGGGAGATTTTGTTGATATAAGACTTCATTAGAAAGTGATTGTGGATTGTATAGCTCTGACCTTTGCAGGAAGCAGGGTGGAGGTCTGCACAGCTGAGAAATAGCATGCATCAAGTTCTTGGGAAGCCCCTGCAGACAAGCTAAGTATGCATACAAGTTCAAGAATTTATTTAAAAGGTTACAATTAGTGGATCAATTGTCAAATTTGGGGACGTGGTATTTTTATACTGAGTAAAATACATGATTTGAATATACATAAAGTTAAAATAAAAAATAAGGCCAGGCCTTCTACACAAATTGGAGGCAGCTAAATGCTCTTTTGTGCCTGCAGCTCTAAGGAGTCTGTGATGCATGTGAAGGAAAGTGACTGACTTAACTCATTGGGATTCAAGGAACGACCTACCCTCTTTTGAAAAAAAAAAAAGGCAAGAAGAAGAAAAGTAAGTGTGCATGTGTGTGTGCATGTTCGTGTGTGTGTGTGTGTGTGTGTGTGTGTGTGACAGAGAGAGAGGAAGAGAGAGAGAGGAGGGGGAGACTCATACAGAGTCCTGCTTTCCCGACCACAGAGCTGCTGGTTCCCAAGCAGAAAGTATTAGGAGAAACACAGCATCTTGTCTCCTTGCTGCATTTACACAATGAAATCACTTCTATTTTTGTTCCTGCTAACTGGACGGTTTTGCCTGAATTCACTCAGAGACGTGGACGATGGGAACAAACAAGTTCTTAAAAACAACTATCGGGGGGGAGGGGGAAAGGAGGGAAAAAACCCAAACAAACCCAACCGTGTTCGGATGAGGATTACTCACTTTAGCGCTGGCTGTAAGTACAAAGTCTCTTGCTGCATTTCAGAGAAATAGTAGCAGGCTGTCGTTTAGGTTAGGGCTGCTCCGGTTTGTTTTGATTCTCTGTTGTTCTACCCCTTTTCTATTCTGTGTTTTTTTTTTAATATATATATCACCCCCTCTTTATCCATCTTCTGCCGACTTACTTAGATAAGAAAATAAAAGCAGAAGAGGGGCGGGCAGCTGAGTTGAGCGTGGCGCTGCGGCAGCAGCCACTGATGTGGGGATCCGCGGGCGCGGAGGAATGTCTGGAGCCGGCAGTGCGGGGGGCAGAGGGCTGTTTTCGGCATCAGTTTGTGATCTTAGCTGGATTGAAAATGCCCTGGAGTTTTGTTGGGTTTTTTGGTTGGTTTTTTTTTTTTTTTTTTTTGGGGGGGGGG